>JAOPHQ010001420.1:35000-65000 GCA_030340625.1 Merluccius polli | reverse complement strand
CATGCATGTGCGTGCATGTGCATGCGTGCATGTTTTCAGTCTGTCTGAACAGCATCCTAATTGTCCTTGGTAATAGGGAACTCCAGCGAGCTCGTAAACCTCTCAGGCACCTCCTCCTGCTCCTCCGCCTGCACCTCCTCCTCCCGCTCTTCCGCCCGCACCTCCTCCTGCCGCTGCCGCAGCCGATGCTCCGGCCGCTCCGCCTCTCCGCTCTCTGTGATTGGCTGTCTGGCCACGGGGGCGTCCACGCGGAGCCGGCCGTCCTCCGTCAGGGTGCAGCTGAGGGCGGACAGGTCCAGGTGGGCGGGCAGCTCGATGTTCTGGACGAAGCCCGCCTGGCAGGAGGAGGCGGACCGCTGGCTGGAGGAGCGGGAGGCCGAGGACGAGTCGTGGGAGGCTTCGGCCGCCGCCCGCTTCATGGCCACCACCGCCAGCCGCCGTCCCTCCAGCTTGACGTGGATGTCCTCCGGGGCGTAGCCGCGCACGTCCAGGGTCACGAGGAGGTCCTTCCCCGCACCCGAGGCGGCGGCCGGGGCGGAGGCGGTGGGGACAACGGGGCCCGGCTGGCCGTCCTGCTCCAAGGCACAGCAAGCGTCCTGGTCTCCACCGGCCCCCAGGCTGGGAACACACAGCACAGAGTCAGGAAGACCTCCTCAGATATACATCTCATATGTGTGTCACTGTTTGAATTGTTCTGTGCGGTGTCTGTATTTTTCTACCCCTGGATGTCCTCAGTTATTCTACTACTTTAACCTCATCATCCTTGATTGTTAGTGGTTTCCTCCTGTGTATTTACGCCCTCAGTTGTGTTTGCTCATCCTGGTCTAGTAGGTTTCTTGGGTATTGAGCACACTTTTTGTTTTACATTAGATATGTTTTTGTGTTACATTTGTTCATCTTCCTGTCTTGAAGAAGTTAAGTAAAGACACTTTTTTTGCGTAAGCTGGTTGGATGTTAGTTTCATTGAGATGTCCTTATTAACCTTGTCCTTATTCAAGGTTATTTGTTTAGTCATTTTCACAAGTATATACACATAAATGTAGCTGCGGCTGCTGTTAGTTATATTGGAGGAGGTTGACAGTTAGCAAACATCAGCTGTCCTGATGTAGAAAATGACTGCTGAGATGACATGTATTAGTTGTTCTACGATCTACTCTGGCTATAAGCATTTTAAGATGGGCGCTAATGAATAAGATGCCCTGTAATTTCAGCAAAATATATTCAAAGACGGCAAAGAAATCCAAAGAAAGCAAGTTGTGCACTGCGGTTGTACACAGTAACACAAGCACTTAATGGTCACACTATTATAGCTACCTGGCGAACAGCGCCCGGGGGAAGGCCCCCTGATGCAGGTCAAGCAGGTGAGGCCCGTCCAGCTCCTTCAGGAGGCCTTCTGCCAGCTTGGTTCTCCTGTGGAAGAAGTCTTGCTGCAGGGAGGAGAGGGCCTCCTGGTGCAGGGGCCACAGGAGCCTCTCCTGGCTGAAGAAAGGGTCGTTGGAGAACAGGCTGTCCATGGTTGGCCGCTGGCTCATGTCAAACGCAGAGATGACGTCGAAAACAAAATCCGAGTGTCCGAGTCCGAGTCCAATGGGGTTTTTTTTATATAGTTTTTCTGGATATCTTGAGTGTTTGTTGCCTGGGTGCCTGTGTTGACGGTGAAGTCTCTGCTTGGCTCCTCAGCTCCTGCACCATGTGGTTGGGTGCAGGGAAGCAACTCAGGGCTTTATATACTCTAGGCTGTGTGCCTCCCACTGGCCTATTTACACCCCATGAGCTCACTGCTCAACTGTGTGTGTGTCTTGGAGGCTTCAGGATGCAAACGATTAAAGTACTTAAAGGGGCATCGTGTGCGATTTGGCTGTTTATAGTAACATTAAATGAAGATGCCATCACATGAATGGGAAGAGATTGAAATAAGTTTTGTCATAATATATGGAACTTAATGTCATAAATACGACGAGGGGAAATTTCTTCTCTGTTTAGGCTGATCTGTCAACTAAGTCTAAAATGGCAATGTTGGCTAATAAACATTGTATTTCAACTCAAGGCTTAGTCTATGAAGAGAGGGATTTGTCAAATGTTTTGCAGTTTAAACTTTGTGTTTTTAATATTTGTTTTAGTGTTGGGGATATGAGCGTGTGTGTTTACATGTATGTGCGTGTGACACACACATTGGTACATGCGTTTAGTTTTACGATGCGCTTCTACTACATTTAGCTTATGACAGTGTTTTTGTTCCAACATGCTTACTCACATTACAAGAAGTGTGTGTCATACTTCAACCCTGGCTATTTGCAGCTGTTTGGATGTCTTGCTGATAACCTTGCTGTCATGCCATTGGCTGGCACCATAAACTAGCCCTCACATCATTGACTGGGCTCTATCTATCAATCTATCTATCTATCTATCTATCTATCTATCTATCTATCTATCTATCTATCTATCTATCTATCTATCTATCTATCTATCTATCTGTCTATCTGTCTGTCTGTCTGTCAGTCAGTTAGTCAGTCCTGTCAGTCAGTCAGTCAGTCATTCACTCACTCACTCACTCTGTCTGTCTGTCTGAAACTTTTATTACTTATACATTTTGGCATACTTAAATACACTAATGTATGGCCTAATTGCCTAAAATCTTGGGCAACTTATCATACCAGTATGTTTCCCATACAACATTTCCCTACTTGGAAATAGGAAGTGTACGGTGGTGAGACAGGCGGTGTGTTGACATTGTATGACAAATTAGGACCAAAAAATGTGAATGGTGAATGAGTTGTTCTGGGAGCAATAGACATTTATTGGTATTACTTAGTATATTATAATACATTTGTTATATAACTGGTGGAATGATTTTGTAAATATTCAAAAGATTTCATTACACCATAATCTACTTCATTATTCAGAATAATACTCTTACTTACTAGATTATAAATAAAGTGTAATATAAAAGGCCAGGCATATATATATATACCAATGAGCTAATAGCTAAAACACAAGCAAATATCGTAAGCCTTGTCTCATCGGGGGACCAGATACATAAATAGATAACCAGATAACCAGATATATAATTAGATAACCGTGTCAGTGATCCAGGGGAATACGAGGCACAGAAATAGAGGGGGGGATTCAAGGTGGCCACCCTGTATATGTTTACAATGTTCTCTCTAGCTATAGCTGAAGTCTTTCTTTACCCAAGACTGCAGCTGTCAAATGCCATCACCTCTGTCATATCCAGTGTGTTGGCCACATGCATGGGTACACAACCTAAGCATTTCAGTCTTGCCAAACGTGGCCTATATCTTGTTGTTGTTATAGAGACCATAGCTAATGAATCTCCCAGTAGGCCTACTTTGTTTTCTGGGAGATGTATCACATGACCTGACAGTGTAGCTGTCTGACACCACAAGTTATTTAATCTATACCATAATAAGCCAGTGTTCGGGAACCATACAACATTAAATGACTTGGAACTGTTCTTGGAAGAGCTAATGAAGAGTTTCCATATCATTTCAGGGAAGATATTCATTCAGATATCAGGTATACAATAATAATAATAATAATAATAATAATAATAATAATAATAATAATAATAATAATAATAATAATAATAATAATACATAATAATAATAATAATAATAATAATAATAATAATAATAATAATAATAATAATAATACTCTGGAAAGACCTGGACATTGGAAATGTAGTTTCAGAATCCCAGTATCCCAGAATGGCATTTACACCATTTTGTGTAAAATTTAATGTAATTTTGATAATACAATATATGTTCAGTCTTGTACGGCTAAAGAGCCAGTGGTTCCTGATCCCTGTCACAAGCCCGAGCAACAACAGCATCTTTATTAACACACTGCATCAGTAAATCCCTACGCAAGCTTATGTCTTCTCCGTCTCCTCTTTCCACAACTGCAAGCTATTTCCCAGTACATTCATGTACTGCAGGCTAAACTTAAAGCATTTTAAAGCACAAAGCAGTAAGCCATTTCTGATCACACGGGGGCCCAAAGTGTACGTTTTCAATGTGACAAGTAATTAAAAAAAACTATTTTCATCGTCTCCTCTCCACGCTTTTCATGTAGCTACCCAGCTCTAAACGACCTGCAGTATCCCTCCCTATCTTAAAAGAAAAACAACAAAACATCTGAAGACCCATCTCTTCAGGGAGGACATCTCAACAACCGGCTTGTGCACTTTGTTCCTGTGTATTGGGATGCATTAACTCCAACTTTGACTGTATGCTTTCATTGTTCCCAACCGCTCACTTAATAAAGCAAATGTTCCCCCTCATGAGTAGAAACCCTGGGCTCAAAACACAGAGGAGGACCTCTGGAGGTGAAGGTTGAATTTGCTGTGTGTCCAATTGTGCATTATTGGATGTATGGCAGGTCTACTCCTAGGTCTACTTTTTCTATCGCATCCGAAGGCCACAAGAGGGCAGCAGACACAACAATGCTAGCAGACGAAATGCTTTCCCTGAGCTCTTGCAAGATGGTATCTCATCCCCCCTGTCAAAACATGCGCTGTGTGTGTGTGTGTGTGTGTGTGTGTGTGTGTGTGTGTGTGTGTGTGTGTGTGTGTGTGTGTGTGTGTGTGTGTGTGTGTGTGTGTGTGTGTGTGTGTGCGCGCACGCACCCACACCACATAGAGGAAAAGAGACACCTCATAGCGTGCAAAGGCAGAGGAAGTTTGCGTTGTGCCAGCCGTGTGGTGTGATACCGCTGCTAAGTGCAATCTTGTGGTAACGCGTCCTAAAACTCAGAGAAACCATGTTTCAATCTGAGAGTGTGAAACCTGGACTTATTCTCACCTCTCTCATGTCCTCTCCAATGTTTGGACTTTTCAACTTCCTAATTATGAAACAGGTTTTGTGCCAGAGAATTTGCTCAAAGCTGAAATACTACTACTAACTACTACTACTATGCTCAAATCAGTTATTTGTCGAAAAACTGCAGCAGTGAGAAAAGCCTAAAAGAGTTTGTTCCAAAACAACTACAAGACAGTCCTGGTAAGTTAATATAGTGCAGGCAAAACTTAAAGTGGCATTAATGAAAGCATACAGACTTTTAATTTATAGTTAGGGGGGGACAAGACAAGACTTTTAATTTGTAGTTAGGGGGGGACAAGATACGACTAAAACAATAGAAACATTCCTTGGCTTGAATCGTGGATGGGCGCATTTGATTAATAAGAAACTGTCTAGGTCAGATTGTTTTTAATGGAGTAAATAGCTGCAATAGCAAGTCACATAGTGCAGCTTTAAATATAATTAGTCCTATAGAATAAGTTAAGTGGTTACATACACATTTCATCACACAAGTTTACAAGTCAAGTCAAACAGTTCACTAGTTAACTTGTTACATCCACTTGTGATCTAGTTAGTTAAACTAGTTGAAGCAGAAGTCAGATACCAACAATGTATCCTCAAACCTTTTGCCCCATGAGTGTAATTTTCAGCAATCCTTTTGATTTGATTCTCTTAAAGAGAATCAAATCAAATATATATATATATATATATATATATATATATATATATATATATATATATATAAATAAACTGAAATAACTCAATGGGCCGCTGCCAAAATAGGGAACATTGTATTACTTTTAAATGACATAAGTGAGTCCCCAGGCAGGTATATACTAAAAGCTTTCTCAATGTCCAGCAATGATAAAGCTTTTTTCCCTCTGTCTCTCTCTTGATGACGTATTCCATTAACTGGAAGCCTTTTCCTCAGCCAACATGAGGCACACATACACATGCACACACACATACACATGCACACACACACATACACATGCACACACACACATACACATGCACACACACGTCCCCATGCATACACACACACACACACACACAACAGATGTTGCTGCCATCTTCATGCCTTCAATCTTCCTGTTTCTTAGTTCCTCTCTGCTGTGGTGATCTTCAGTAACCTTTGCGGAGTGGGTTTGTGTGTGGGTGCGCCGGTGTGTGTGTGTGTGTGTGTGTGTGTGTGTGTGTGTGTCTGTGTCTTTCTGTGTGTCTGTCCGTGCGTGCATGTGCATGTGTTTCATATTGTTTCGGAACTACAGACAGACATACAGACAGATAGACAGATAGATAGATAGATAGATAGATAGATAGATAGATAGACAGACAGAAAGACAGACAGACAGACAGACAGACAGACAGATAGATAGATAGATAGATAGATAGATAGATAGATAGATAGATAGATGACAGATAGACTCATACTTCAGTGCAGTGCATCGTCCTGAACCTCTGAGCATAATTCGGAGCGACAGCTAGCCTTCACGCTCTGACGCATTTTGCCTCCCAAAATGGATGCAGAACAACCACTCTTCAGAAACACACACACACACATACACACCAAGGCACATCAGTAAATACACATAGAAACACATGCACATATACAAAGTCGACAACAACACACACAAAACACACACACACACACAAGTACAAAGTCACACAGTGTGACATGCAAACGTGCGCACGCACACACACACACACACACACACACACACACACACAAGCACAACCACACATGTTCATTCCAGCAACAGAAGAAAAGTATGAAAAGTTAAGCTTGGTGGTGGTAGGCCAGGGAGGGGCGGGGACAACACACACACCTGTCTATTGACAGGTAGCAGAACGATGAACCTATCAGGAAATAAAGACGAAGGGGGAAAGAAAAAGGTAATTAAATTGAACATTTCACAATCCATGTTGCATGGCCTCCGCCGGCCACCAGCCGTGAGCTCTTAGGGAACCAGAGCTGTGGCTGTGACTGGGGAGGAGGAGGACAGGGTCTGGTTTATACTGACAAACACAGAACAGACGCTCACTTTCTGCTACAACAGAAAATGAGCATCTGTGAGGAAGTAGCTAGCTAGAGAGAGAGAGAGAGAGAGAGAGAGAGAGAGAGAGGGGGGGGAAGAGAGAGAGATGATGATGATTTAAGGTCGGTATTCGGGGATGTGGACGACAGAGAAGGTACAATAAAGGGGTGATTAAAGTGGTGGGGGTGGGTAAGGGGAGACATCCTTGTCAAAGATAGAGTGTCGTTTAATGGCGGGGCAAGTGAAGGAGTTATTGGCCACAGGCGACGCGCGTCGAATGTAGATGCGGCGCGTCGCTCATAACGCTACCACCCGCGCTGAATGGGAATTACCCCATTAAGCTAGCTCGGTAACCGGTGCGCCGGCAGAAAGAGGAGCACATGCTATCTGCTGATGACAGGATGTCGCCGTAATTACCGCCTAACTCCCCAGAGACCGCCCCTCCCCCCACCCACCCACCCACCACCCACCGCCACCCCAAACCCCACTCAAACCAGCAACCACCCTCCCACTCCCTCCCCCTCCCTGTAACCCGGTTATTGGTCCGCCAGGAACTGCGATGCTAGCTTTGCCCTTGTCAACAGTGTCAGGACAACAGGGTCTGCCACCATGGTGTTTTTGAAGGCTTAATAAGTGGCTCTGCTCAAGGGCATCGTGTTCAGCCCCATGGATAATATCCTGTTGTGATATTCCTGTTATCTGGAGGCCTACCGTGTTGCAGATTGTACAACTAAACGCAGATTTAAATGTCTTTGTTGTCTTCGTTTTTTTTTTTTTTTTTATGGGAATGTAACACGTTGATTGCAACCAGACTATCGTATTAGACATTTTACGGTGGTTTTCATTATATTAATGGGTTTTGCTGAGTAATGATTTAATCTATTGTGGCCATCATAAAAGCGATCGAATAACGGTGGTTACGTGTAAATGTGAAATCTAAACGCCATAGCCGATGAATGTCATTATTTTCACCAGTGTTATAATGAGACTACAGCCAAGATTAATTTCACGACAGAGCTGCTGTTGAATGAAGGACATCTGTGTCAGAATAGCCATTTTCCCACTTTTATTCTTTTTACTAGCAGTTACATTAGGAGGAGTAAGGTGGCGTGTCCAATGTCATAGAGAGGAACCGTACTACTCAACGCTTTCTCTTACTCAGTCTTTGGACTGTGGCCTGCAATCTAGTCCAGTTTATCTCTGAAATGCTGTAGTATAGGCCTAATGCCTGAATGGTCTTGCGCAATCACTTCATGAGTTTGTTTACAGGCCACAGACAACCATGGCTAACTGCCATGTCCCATTGTGTGCAACGTCCTAGGTGGGTCAATCCCCACTCCCATCGAGTATGCTCAGATGTAGAGCTTGATCGGTTGCATTGCACCCTTCCAGTAGAATACAAATTGTTTAAAAATGTGTGCAATGTATGACAATCCTTGTTGGCCCACTTAAAATTGTAATGTAATGTTTATTTTGTGTTTAAATCGCTATTGATCTGTTTTTTTGGTTGTTGTAATAAACTGTTGTCATGATTGTGGTTTGAAAACCCATCTAGGGATGGGTATTGCAACATGTAATGCAATGCATCAGACACATTTTGCAATGTGTCTTCATTTAGCATTTTTTCACGATAAATTAACTCTAGTAACCAATTCATGAATATAGCTGCATGCAGCAATGGGGGGGCCTAGCAGAATAGCAGCCAAGCAGGCAAGCTAATGCCAGCTCAGGAAGGTGTCATGAGTCCATATACCAAGTTTCGTGTCGATACATCAATGCATCGCAGAGATATTGGGCCACTTCCTGTTTGGCAACTTCGCCGCTGAGTTTGATTGGCTGTTACGGCAAAACAGTTTGAAGTTCAGACATGAAACTTGAACCATCAACCAGGCATGGTCTGAAAACCATATCCACCAAATTTCGTGTAAATCAGTCAAAGTATGTGCCCTCTGTACTTATACGCATATTTTTAACAGAAATGAAAATGGCCGCCAGATTTTTATGCAAACGCACACAGGCCTTTAGCAAATGTACTGGGATGTCTGAGAGTATCAGTCAACACTGGAATTAAGGACAAAGTCCAAAGCAATATGAAGATATGAGCAAAAATGCATTTTTGCTAATTATAGCGCCCCCCAAAGGTCAAAGGTCACCAACATTATTGGGCCTCTCAAAGAAGGGGTCATGAGTCTGTGTTTGGTGGTGTCGCCGCTGAGTTTGATTGGCTGCTGCGGGCAAACGGAAGCGAAATAGAAAAATCCACATGATAACTTTTGTGCGGCTTGGTCTGAAGATTCTACGTGTCAAACTTCGTGGAAATCACACGATCTGCGTGACCTGAAATGCTTTGGTGGCGCTAGAGCTCATGGGCTAGCGACCTCAGATTTGCAGTGTGCCAAATTTCACAACTTTTTACCATGGGGTTCTATGGGCTGCCATAGACTCCCATGGCAGGATAATAATAGGAAACATTACAAAAACAATGGGTGCTTCACAGCTTCGCTCCTAGGCCCCCAATAATAGGAAACAATACAAAAACAATGGGTGCTTCGCAGCTTCACTGCTAGGCCCCCAATTACAGTTTCAAATTGCAGTATTTGTTGACTTAGGATGTGTCATCTTTAAACACGGAGTAATGCTTTTGTGTTTCATTTCAAGGCCTCAGAGATTGTTGACATGTCCAATTGTGAAGCTCCTCTCTGCTCTCACTTGTTCTTCATTACTTTTATTTCTTGTTTTTTGGATTTACATTGCTACAGAAACATAGATTTATAAGCCATCTGGTGGACACTTTTATCCAAAGCGTCTAACAATACTGTGAGTACATACATTTTTAGCATGGGTGGTCCTAGTGGAAATCGAACTCTTAACCCTGGCGATGTTAATGCCAAGCTCTACCAGTTTGAGCTAGTCAGGACCAGTAGTGTTAGTGTAGCTATCGTAGGAAACATTGCAAACTCTGGGTTTGCTAACTAGCGTAGCCTTTTTTTTTATTTTTCTTGTGTGTGTGTGTGTGTGTGTGTGGTGTGTGTGTGTGTCTGTGGCTTTGAAAAATGGCTATCCAGGCCTTCTTGGGTCATTTTTGTTTGACATTCAATAATGGGGGGCGGTACTGGAATCTCTGGTTTTACCCCTGAGAGCATCTATCTACCCCCAGCCCACCCCCACACCCCCCCACCCCCCCACACCCCCAATATGGTATGTGAGCTTGAAAGCATTAGGCTATCTGTCATTCATGCTATTAGTTCATGGTTATGGTCCACGGTGGCTGCTGCCATTAACCCAGAGACATTAGCGACCGCTATCAGCGGAACTGTTAGAAGCTGTTAGCTCCTCCTGCTGCTAAAAGGCCACCGTCCCTCTTTACAAAGACATTTAGGAGAAAAGGGTGCGAGAAAAAGGAGTGAAAGACATATAGGCGATAAAAGGGGGGGGGGGGGGGGGGGGGGGGGCGAGAAAAAGAGGGGGAATAGGTTTGAGGCGGGTATGGCAAGGAAATATACAGTAAAGAGGAGGGAACAAAGAGATATAAAAGAGATAGATATGTAGAAAAGGCCAAAAATAAAAGGTGTGTGTGTGTGCGTGTGTGTGTGGCGGGAGCAGGAGGATGAAGTAGACTGAAGGGCAGGAGAAGGGGGGGGGTGGGCGGCTACATCTAATCACTGCTGAAATTGTCCACTCTGTCAATGACCACTCTTCTGACAGTTGAGGAAGGCTGGTGCATATGACACACGGCCCTATATTTCACTCACCCCTACGGACGGAGAGGAGTGCGGGGACAAATTAAGGATAAAAGGGTGAAATTAGCCTCCAAGCCACCTTTTTAGCCTCGCGAGGTAAAGGTCAAATGAATCGCTCTGGTGCTGCGGCTGCTGCTGGTGGTGGTGGACAGGCAGACAGCTTCACATTAACACTGTTACAAAATAAAATACATGGCCAACCTGCCACCGCTGGCTCATCCCTTATGTCAAGCAAAAAGAGCGCTTACAAAAACTCATTAGCAGATGTACAACAGCAAGAAATGATTTCAGAGGGGCTAGCGTCTGCTCGAATACTATATCGACGAGCTTGAAAGAAAGCGCTTGTTGGAATATCCGAGGTGAGCCCGCAGCCTACAGTGCAATTTGACCAAGCTCTGCAGTAAAAGTGTTAAACTGATTGCACTCGCTAGTGTCACAGTTATTCGTTCATTCACTAAATCAAGCAAAACAGCAACTACGACTACCACTTTCGATGTATTCAACTTTCGCTACCATGTATCTACTCTATAGCTATGTGGAGATGACCCTTCGTAAGGTTAAGATTAATTGAAGTTTATTTGTATATCTTTGTTGGAACATTAATCCGTGCGTCATCTTAAATTCATTAATTAATGCAAACTGTTTGTGGTATTACTTCGTTATTATTCCTCACGACGGAGTCAGAGCCATAGAGAGCCTAAGTCCCTCACCTTCCACTGTCCCCCATGGGACCTTATTTCGGAAAAAATATGTACGGTAGTCAACGGCGAGAGACAAATCATTTTTTAATCCTGTTTGAATTGTGCCATGAATTAAACATATGATGTTTGTCAATTTAAAAGATAGTAAAGTCAAGAAAGTCACAGTTGGAATTACATTATTTAGAAGTTTCTGCCTGATTAAGACATTTTCACATTAGGCCTATCATTAATGCATTGGTTATCCAATAAAATAAGCATACTTATTTTTCTCAACTTGTACGACAGGTAAGTCTTTGACTTGTGTAGTGATCTTAGGCTTAATTTTAAAAAAAAATGTCATGTCTGCGTCACTGTGTAATGTAAAAATCAGTTTGCGCTATTTCTTAACATCTAGCCTTTTTTTCATTTCTGTGGCACTGTTTGTGCAATGTATGTTTCTTGTGAAAAGCAGTCATCCTATTTCGCCACATTCATACGACAGCATTTCATTACTAATAACTTATTACATTAAGAAATGATGTAAATGTGAAAAAAACCAAGGTTGTCCAAGATGGAGTTTAACTGTCTTTGCGTCTCTAGTCCCCCACCCTCTGAGAACTACACTGGAGAAAAAACCCACAATCATCAATCTTTCACTCCCTTCTGCTCCTTTCCTTCTCACATTCCCCATTTCCTGTGTCCTCCTCTTTGTTCCTCCCCATGCTGTCCTCTCCTCCTCCTCCTCCTCCGCCTCCTCCTCCTCCTCACGCTTGTTCCCTTGGTTGGTCCTTTCTTTATTTACTTTTTTCTCTCCCTTTTCTTCTCTCCCTCTACTCCAGTTGTTCCTCCTCCAGTCAACTGTTAAGTTACTTGAACTGGAGTTCTAACTATGAAGTTAGAACTCCAGTTACTATTCAGTTCTAACAATCAGTTTAAGTTGTAACTATTAAGTTAAGTTGTAACTATAATTAGGTTAAGTTGTAACTATTAAGTTAAGTTGTAACTATAATTAGGTTAAGTTGTAACTATTAAGTTAAGTTGTATCTATTACATTAAGTGGTAACTATTAGGTTAAAGTACATGGTTAGGGTGTCAAAACAGACCAAGCATTACCCAAGCTGATGGTAGCCTACATTTTGGTGAGAGATTAATATATATGTTTTACTCGCTGTTGATGTTTCTGCAATTCAAGAAGCGAAAGAAAAAAAGAAAGAAAGAAAGAAAGAAAGAAAGAAAGAAAGAAAGAAAGAAAGAAAGAAAGAAAGAAAGAAAGAAAGGAAGAAAGAAAGAAAGAACGAACAAAAGAAAGAAAAAAGAAAGAAAGAGAAGTAAGAAAGACAGAAAGAAGGAGATTAAGGCAGTAGAGAAGGAAGAGGAGGGGGAAAGAGTTAAGGGAGTGTTGCATGTGAACTCTGACCCAACGTTCCCCAACTACACCACCATACCTCGGGTCCTCCAGGCTATGCAAATGCCTCACACGCCTGCAATCAGCCAGGCATAATAGCACACACACACACACATATACACACACACAGGCACGCAATAACCCACACGCACACATTGATATTATCTACAGCAAGTTCAAAAACAAGAATTGCAAGATTTGCGTTTGAACTACAGGTTTAGTGGTATAGAAGTATAGAGCCTGCTCCACATACACACACACACAAACCTATAGGATGACTGTATTGGCTAATGATAACTGATTTAGATGCTATGTTTATCGTCATGGGCTTAGCCTCTGCATGCTTTATATGTGTGTTTATGTAAGTGAAGAGCAATTCCATGTTGGAGTCTGCTCCCTAACCTTTCTTATGTCTCATACAAGGCACATGTACTTATATGCTAGGGTGACCAGACGTCCCCGTTTTCCAGGGACAGTCCCCGTTTTCCAGGGACAGTCCCCGTTTTCCAGGGACAGTCCCCGTTTTCCAGGGACAGTCCCCATTTTCCAGGGACAGTCCCCGTTTCTGGTGGCCTGTCCCCGGAAATGTCCCTGTTTTTACCCTGATAAGAATAGGCAAAATGTAAATATGGCCCCTTTTTTTATTTCAGAAATAATAACAAAAAGATATTTTGTTGATATATGGACCGCCAAACTACAAATGTCCCTGTTTTTAATTTCAGAAATCTGGTCACCTTATTATATGCGCTTGCAAAAAAAAACACACGTGCATTTACAGCATGTAACATGCGTGCACACTCAAATGTGCGTGAGAGCGCATGAGAGAGAGAGAGAGAGAGAGAGAGAGAGAGAGAGAGAGAGAGATGTTGTCGGCTGGTCCGAATATGTGTAAGGCGTTTTCCAGTGAGGAAGCAAAGAGTCGCACAACGAGTCCAAATAGCCTATGTGTTTATTTAACAATAATGTGAACAGTGTGAACAATAAACAATAAATCAGGACAAGACCCAACCACTGCAAGGCTTGTGGCCTTTATATCCCACAGTTGGGCTGAACCATTTAACAGAGGTAAGTATATAACCTACTAAATACATTTATGTAAAGTTAAACTTAACTCTAGATAATTCTAACTATTACATATATAAAATAAATAATATTTTCATCAACCAAAAACCCTTTATACAAATGAATTCCCCGCTATATCTATCTAACCATCAATAATAAACACAAACTACCCTCCCGCTAGCATTTCCCCGCACTGGGAACTTTAACTGTGTGAGTGCTGGGCCCCTGGGGACCTCTTTTACCCAGAATCCCTAGGGAAACAGAAGGCAACAGGTAAGTGCAAGTAATGTGGAATGAATGTCTATTGTATAATGATATGCAAATGTAATGATATTTAGTTTGCCTTCTGGACAAGACCATACTTACAATAGCCACGCAAACACAATGTGACCGCTAATATGTTGTGTTTTAGGTGGAATCCTGTCAAGATAAAAACAGACTAAAGCCATTAAAACATGTATTCATAAAATGTATAAATGATATTCAATGAATAAGCTAAAAACATTACGTGTGTGTGATTATTCCATGTGCAAAAGATTATGCGTGTCACTACATTCACGCTATTGCAAGCGCTACCGCTATGTGTACACACACACACACACACACACACACACACACACACACACACATTTATCAAGCTCACGTACAATTGGTAAAAGGCACCCCTGGTCTCCATTACAGATGTAGAGCAAAGCACAGAAGGGGAGAGAGAGAGAGAGAGAGAGAGAGAGAGAGAGAGAGAGAGCGAGAGAGAGGGCGAGAGAGAGAGAGAGAGCAAAGGAGAGGGGGAGAGGAGGAGAGGGGGAGAGGAGGAGAGCGATAGATGTAGACAGAATAAAAGGAAGAGGAGACCGAGCTAGTTGCCCTCAATAATTAATTTCTCAGAATTCATCCATCCTTCCATCCAGCCATCACGTCTCTTTTTACCGATAACAGGCGGATAGACAGCATTCAGGGCTATTATAAAAAAGAGAAATGAAATGTGGAATGCGAGGCTGGGGCACATACAACATTTCCTACCAATATGGACACATAAACACTGAGAGACAGTCGCCTCAATCCTTCTCTAGTGCATCAAAGCATTAGACTATTGGTCCATGGGGTTGTTATGGTCTTGGAAGCGGAGAAACATGCGCCAGCAAGCAGCAAGCTAGCACGCTAGCTAGCTTTCAGAAGTCAAAGGCCACGTTTGAAAAGAAGACGTGTGTGTGTGTGTGTATATATATATATATATATATATATATATATATATATATATATATATTAGTGATGAATAAATCTTGCTGTTATATAAATCATGGCAGGCTGGTGAAGTCATGCGTTAGCAGCAACTCACATTCGCGTCCTCAGCGGGTTTGAATGTAGCTTGTGCACGTGTACGCATTTGCACGTGTGCACTCACAGGCACGGCCGCTTTTAAGGAATGATGTGTTCTGTTTCCTCTTTTTTTCATCTAGGCCTAATATCCTTGTGTGATCTCACATCTCAAAAAAAACCAGAGCGACAGACAGACAGAGAGAGAGAGAGAGAGAGAGAGAGAGAGAGAGAGAGAGAGAGAGAGAGATAGCGAGTCAGAGAGTGGAGGAGTTTCTCTCCGTCTGGCATGTGGCACATCTTTCAGAGTTGGGGGAGGGGCACAAACACACACACACACACGCACACACACGCACACACACACGCACACACACACACACACACACACACATACAGATTTAATTCACAAACACACACACACACACACAGATACAGATTGAATACACACACACACACACACACACACACACACACACACATATACAGATTGAATACACACACACACACATACAGATTTAATACACACACACACACACACACACACACACACACACACACACACACACATGTGCACTGTGTGGTGACACAGGATATCCTGTTTTAAAAACCAGCCCAAGAAGAAGCAACAACTGTAGGCAGCAAAGAAGAAACACAGTACAAAGACAAAGAAAAAAAGGATGAAATGCATAAATTATATAATTACAACAAACAGCAAGAGTAATAGCTTTGCAAATTAAAATAGTGGGACATATTTCAATGACAAAAATAAATGTCATGAACCCAGAAACACATTCAAGGAAATTGTTAGCCGGCTGACAAAAGCCAATTTTATTCACAGTGACTCACACAGAGTAAGTGAATTGGCTTCAACTTGCTTGACAGCATGCATTGAACACATCAGCAAGCATTACAGACAGACATGCCGGCTTGTACTGGGGTTTTGGTGATCCGCCACTTGTTTGCAAGAAACCGATGGCTCTAAATGTGTTGTTCAATTACACTGAGCTGCCATGCTCACCTTGACATGGAGGTACATTTATATATTGATATACCTACTTCATCATTTATATGTATGTTAATGTATACAAAAATGCCAAATAAATTAATTGCAATATGGACAAGCAGGATCCTATTAGACTCACTATATTATTGATTGTGCATGAATGTTCTGCATAACCATGATGCTACAGACATTACAGATTGTAAGTTGAAGTGAACCAAATGTAAAGCAGTTGTAGTGGGTTGACCTGGAACATAACTAAACGTACATGACCTAAATGAAAATATATTGATTTCAAGTCAATATACAAATGAAAGGACATTGTAAAAAGTAGCCACCTAAAGCACCACAGAGACAGTGCCATCTGTGGTGGAACACACATACAAAAATAACAACGAACACTGAACATACATTCTTCATGTCATATTTGACTCGCACAATGAATAATCAGTCAAGTCCAGTCAAGTCAAATGTATTTATAGAGCACATTTAAAAATCAGAAAGAAAAAAGACAAAAGACAAACAACAATGCACACAGCTTATGGGCACAAATAAACTGCTAAAAACAGAAATCAGCCATATCAGGAGGATTCAAACGCTAGTGAATAAAAATGTGTTTTGAGACTGGATTCAAAAGAGTCAATGGAGGGGGCAGATCTGATCGGGGGGGAATGCTGTTCCACAGTCTAGGGGCCGCAACAGCAAAGGCTCGGTCACCCCTGAGCTTAAGTTTCGATCGCGGGACACCCAGGAGCCCCAGGTCAGCCAACCTGAGGGACCTGGAGGTAGAATATGAGGTGAGGAGACCTGCGATGGAGACCAGTCTGTTTAAGGCTTTAAAGACAAATAGGAGAACCATACAATCAACTCTGGACTGCACTGGCAGCCAGTGGAGAGAGGCCAGAATTGGAGTAATATGGTCCCTCTTCCGGGTACCTTCCGGGTCAGGAGCCTGGCTGCGGCGTTCTGCACCAATTGCAGGCAGGACAGGGTCGACTGACTGATCCCAGTATACAGGGATTTGTACAGGGAAACTGTAATCATTGGCAATCGTACGAAGCTGGAAAAAAAGGCTTTTATGACTGAATTGACTTGCTTGTCAATCCAATCAATTGCTTGATTTTTGACATGGGGTTTAACAAGGGTGAACAGGTTGCCAAGACTGTTGGTAACCAGTTTGATGGCGTCAGTGGGGACAAACAGGACAACTTCAGACTTGCTTTTATTCAGCTGAAGAAAGTTGTGCCATCCAACTCTTTGTCTTCAAGGCAGTTCATGAGACTCATTAGATTGGACTGGTCTTTTGGTTTCAGGGGGCGATAAAGCTGTGTGTCATCAGCGTAACAGTGGAAGGAAATGTTGAGTTTTGGAATGATTTGGCCGAGGGGAAGCATGTACATGGAGAAAAGAAAGGGGCCTAGGATAGAACCTAGAGAGACCCTGTAGGAGAGGCTAGCTGGGGAAGAGGAAATATTACCTATGTTGACAGAGAAGCTTCTAGCCTATATAATATAGAATAATAATTGCATTTGTAAAACGTCATTGAGAATTTAGTATTTGAATGTCCGTTCTTCTTAGATTGTGTAAATGCTATTATTTTCATGGTCATTTTTAACTTGCTAAGCTTGGGAAAGACTACTTGACTAGGTTACCTGAAATACCTGAATAGTTCTACACCTTGAGTGTCAAACAGATCACATGGACAATGCTTTAAAGTTTTTTTGGGTAACTACCCAATAATCCCATTAAAAAGAAAGAAAGAAAGAAAGAAAGAAAGAAAGAAAGAAAGAAAGAAAGAAAGAAAGAAAGAAAGACGAACGAATGAACAAACGAACGAAAGAACGAATGAACGAACAAACGAAAAAGCCTTTTTCATTTTACTGGAGGGCCAGAATCACCGGCCCAGCCCATGTGTTTTTGTAATGTAGCCCACTTGTCAACAAAGAATAGCCCTTTACATTTCAGCTTTGATGCTAGCGTTTAGTCCTACGCTATGGGATGTAGGCAAAAGGGAAGTGAGACGAGAGTTCAATGGGACTGAGAAACGGGTGGAGGAGGAAGATGAGGAAACAGGGGAGGTGGGAGGGGGGGCGAAAAGAGGAACACTGGGCACGCTGCACGGACGCAGGCCTCAAACAATGAAGGAGCTGTGAGACTCATGTGGGATTCCCCTAGATTCCCCTGAAGAGCAAAGCTCTTTAGCACCAAAACACATACACACACATATAAAAACACACACATACACAAGCACACACACACATAAAAACACACACACATACACACACACACACACACACACACACATAAACAAACACACACACACAACACACATACACGTACACACGCACACATACCCATACACATAAAAAAACACACATACACACACACATACACACACACACACATACACACGCACTCACATACATGCACACACACACACACACACACACACACACACACACACACCGCACATGACGGCAAGCATGCATGCATAACACACATTAGATGACACAAACAAACACAGCATGCATTTACATGTGTATTTTCATGTGTAAAAATGTAAATGCACATGTCTTTACACACATCTTTTAGGCCTATAATAATACATAGATCTTTACATGGAAGTGTATGTACAACAATCATCATTGTATACACACTATGTGTGTCTGTGTTTCCAACTTCATTGGAAAATATATCAAAATAAAGCTTAAATAAATAAAGGAAACATATTCAATCTTCCAGTACACATAAATCAGTGAATGTGTAGCCAGGTGTAAAAGCTACCCATCCCCAACTCAATAGATTGTGCCCAGCTGTGCAGCTCATAGAGAAGCCCAGGGGTTGGTTGTGTGCCCATGGTTACCGCTGGTTACCGCTGTGACCTGGTCTGATCTCTGGCCTCTTTTGTCTGTGCACCATTCATTTTTAAATAGAGTGCAAAGCTTTACATATGTGGGATTTTACATGGCATGTGCATTATTCACTGTTACTCAGTGTCCTGCACATATGCTATGCAAGTGCACTCATCTATATACTTTATATATAAATATCTACACACACAGTGTGTGTGTGTGTGTGTGTGTGTGTGTGTGTGTGTGTGTGTGTGTGTGTGTGTGTGTGTGTGTGTGTGTGTGCGTATGCATGCGTGCGTGTCTGTGTGTGTGTGTGTGTGTGTGCGTGCGTGCGTGTGTGTGTGTGTGTGTGTGTGTGGGTGTGTGTGTGCGAGTGTGTGTGTGTGTGTGTGTGTGTGTTTGCCCTTTGCGTGAGAAGAGTAAGATATCAAGTTGAAAGTGGTAATTCAACATGATAGGTATGAGGTCACACACACACACGCACACACATGGGCACGCACACACACACAGCAGCAGCAGCAGCACAGCAGTACAGTCACAGAAACGTCTTGTCCCCAGAGACTGAGAATAGACAAATCTGTGTCAGAGCCGACCAACCAGGACAGCCAATACTTTAGTCAGAGCAACCTACAGGCTTATTGGAGAAGCAGCAGCACAACTCAAATCTGGGTGCATATCAGGCAGACCATTCAAATATTGTGTATTAATGTTTTGTTTCATTTCTTTCCTCTGCTTGTATCACTTTTATACACCAACCTCACCAAGTCACATTCCTTCTAGGTGTAAATGAATAAAATAAAATACATAAATAATTATTGAATTAAAGAATTCTGATGATTATTATTATTATTATTATTCATTATACTTATTGATTATATTTATTACTTGATTGATTGAAAGTGGATTGATCTTTGTGATTTGCACTTTACACAATCCAGAAGAAAGAAAGAAAGAAAGAAAGAAAGAAAGAAAGAAAGAAAGAAAGAAAGAAAGAAAGAAAGAAAGAAAGAAAGAAAGAAAGAAAGAAAGAAGGCAGTGTGTGTATGTGTGCGTGTGCTTGCTTATCCCACTGTCAGATCTTTATCTCCATTTTCATTCCTGTTTCAGACAGTTTCCCGTCTCTTCCTGGAGTGCCCATGCAGGTCCCTTGCCCAATCAGGCGTCATCGCACTGACACTTTCTGAGCCAGCTGAGCCGAGACAAGGCCAGCTAGCAGATAGACCATCAATTTGTTTTGTCACAGCACTCTGGTCATCAGCATTCCTCAATGCCCTCACCATGCACCTCTCTTCCTGTCTGTTGCTGTCCACATGTTCCTGCCACAAGAAGCCCAAGAAGGCTGCATGAATGCATCTTCACCACACACACACAGACACACACATGCACACACACATTCACACAAGCACACTTGCGTGCGTGCGTGCACACACACACAGACACACACACTCCCTCACACACACACACACACACACACACACACACACACATGCACACAAACATGTGTGCATACACACATACTCACAGGTGTGTGTGTGTGCGCGCACATTTACATTTAGGGCATTTAGCAGACGCTTTTGGCCAAAGCGACTAACAATGAGTACATTTGTCAGAAGAAAAGTGCAACAGTAAATCACTATCGGTACAGTAGGGATTTCACAAGAAGTTTCAAGTTTCAAGCACACCCAATTGCTAAGTTAACCCATTGCTAGTATACAACAGAGATAAGTGCGTAATACTAAGTGCAGAATATCAATGTAAGTGCCAGGACATACAAACATAGAATAATTGCAAAGTTTTGGGGGGTTTTTTGGTGTGTTTTTTGTGGGTAGTAGAGCAAGGATGCTAAGCTGGGTGATCGACTCTGCAGTCCTCACGTCAGCAGGGACTGAGTTGGGACTTAGCTGTGCGACCTTTGCTTGCTCTCAGGGACGGCGGTACCAGCCGGCTGGCCGAGGTCGTTGCGTGGAGGGCTCTAGCCGGGGCGTGGGGTCTGACTAGTGCCTGGAGGAGGTGGGTCAGGGCGGTTCCGTTGACAGCCTTGTAGGTCAGTACCATCGTCTTGAATTTGATACGAGCTGCTACAGGGAGCCAGTGGAGGTCGTGGAAGAGAGGGGTCGCGGAAGAGAGGGGTCGTGTGGGAGAACTTCGGCAGGTTGAACGCGAGTCGTGCTGCCGCATCCTGGATGCGTTGCAATGGCTTGATCGCGGAGGCACACATGCTTACACACACACACACACTATGATGTGTATATGCTGTACCAACGCGATCACAAAGCCATGGTCGTAAAACCATGTACGAAAAGTCATGTCCCGTTAATTCGTACAAGGCTGTACGAATTAAGGTAAGTCATGTCCCGTTAATTCGTACAAGGCTGTACGAATTAAGGTAAGTCATGTCCCGTTAATTCGTACAAGGCTGTACGAATTAAGGTATGGTTAACCACGCCCCCCAACCAACTTCTTTATTCACGGTCTTTCCGCCATATTGGATTACCGTCGTGTGGCTCGGGTTGAGGGGTGAGTGCCAAGATCGTTCCTTTTTATGAGGTTATGGTTAGGGTTAGGGTTATGGTTAGGGTTATGGTTATGGTTATGGTTATGGTTAGGGTTATGGTTAGGGTTATGGTTAGGGTTAGGGTTAGGGTTACGAATCAACGTGCACTGACATTTCGAACACATATGTACGACGCTTGTTTTGAGATCAGGCTGGCCAAATTGCCGTATGCGGAGTGATTAGTAGCTGTGAAGAGTCACCCACGGCGTCTTGTCCAATCACAAATCGCTAAATAGTTTGACCGGACCTAACTATTGTATAAATTCGTATACATTTTTACGAATCAACGTGCACTGACATTTCGTACACATATGTACGACGCTTGTTTTGAGATCAGGCTGGCTGTACTAGTATGGTCTGTGTGTATATACTTTACTACTTGGTCCGTGTATATACAGTATACTACTGTACTGTATTCTGTGTGTATATACTGTATATACTGTATACAATGTATATCTCAATGTCATGTATATTATGTTTATACTGATTATACTATATATAATGTGTATACTGTTGTGGCAGTTTACCCCTGCCACACGCCACCCTAGTGGATTTTGCTGGGGCCCTCCGACACAGGACACAGGGAGATGTTGTAGTTGAAGAGGCATTTATTAGAGATGGCAAGATGTAGTACGCCGAGCAGATGGTACATGCTGCCATGACAGTGGCTCTCTCCTGAGTGTGTCTGTGTTGATAGCTAGCTCCTCGGAGGGCCTGGAACAGCCCTCGGTAGGCCCCCCCCCCTCCACGAGGGCGCACGATCCCCATCTCTTCCTGGAGCATGGGCCTTGGGCTGCTGTGTTGGCTGGCAGAGGTGCGCGTGTGGGTGGTGATAGCTGGTTTATCCTGTGTGCCTGGATTACTCTAATACACCACAGGTATGCAGCCTCACCCAGTCCCAGAGTCTAATCAGACTGACTCGGGCCAGGTGAGGCTAAACCTATAACCACGCACACTCCACATGTATATAATGTATTTCAATCAGGAGGGACTAGTATTAAAAAATGAACCACGTTTTGTGACAACAGATTTGGCGATAAGACACGTCAAATTATTATTCATGGTGACAATGGATCCCATGAAGTCTGCCAGGAGATGAATTCCCCCCTGATGGTGTCTAGATGCTGTTGGTGGAGGTGACTATGATGGGATAGACGGTGGTGGTGGAGGTGTGATGGAGTCTAGACGCTGGTGGTGGTGGTGACTGTGATGGAGTCTAGACGCTGGTGGTGGTGGGGACCATGATGGAATAGATGCTGGTGGTGGAGGTGACTATGATGGAATAGACCAGGGGTGGCCAACCCGTGGCTCCCGAGCCGCATGCGGCTCTTTGCCTGGTTTCATGCGGCTCTTACGTTCATATATAATGTTGTGTTGTGTATCGCCCCTTTCACACTGCACAAAAAAACCCTATGTAAACCTGCTAACACCCGATATTAATCGCAGGCATGCAAACTAGTAAACTAAACCCCCCCGCGCATGCCTCCCCCCCCGTCAACAATCGCGAGCGTGTGTGTGAGTGAGGAAGGGATTGGGGGGGATGTTCATGTGTGCCTGTGTGTATGATGTGGCTCTTTGCAGTAACACAGTAAAACATTTGGCTCTTAGTCTCTAACTGGTTGGCCACCCCTGGAATAGATGCTGGTGGTGGAGGTGACTATGATGGAGTCTAGACGCTGGTGGTGGTGGTGACTATGGATGGACCTCGGCCCTGGAGGACGCCATCTCTTTCTCCATAGACAGGTGGAGCCTATAGTCCCGGAGGTGAAGGGGATGGAGGAGGGCTGCAACGAGTCACAATGAAAACAACAGAGGCAAGCATGAATAAGAGATGTGTATACGCTTTGCTTTGGCACACAATTGCACTCCTGTTTAATGCATGAGGTCCTGATTGGTTGAGAGATGAAGGGGAGGGGCTTGCAATGACAGCGTGGGAATTACGAACCTAGACATAGAGCAACGAGAAGTAGAAGGGGAATGTCGTCGTCTCCTGATTTACAGTTTTTTTCAATCGCTAACAAGCGCTTACCCATACTTCAGAAACTTTTTCTAAACTCTTAACACAGACTCACACCTATAAAACACAATTGGCCAAATGGATAATTTTCTTCTCAAAACACATTTTGTTAAATATATACTAACTCTTCATTTCAAAATAGAACACATCTTTCTCTGCACACACTAACTTTACCAAAACACTGGAAATCTGACTCAAAATGAAATTATTCTTTCAAAGAATAACACTTGTTTTCACTTCACAAGGTACATGCAGTCAATCAAAGTACACCAGGTTTCAAAATACTGGCTATTGTTGACATTACAAAAACTGCATAGACTTTTATGTTTCAGTTTTAAAGGCATTTGCATGCAAAACATGCAATCCACCGTTTTTACACTAAATTTCTTGATTGGGAAATACAGTATACAGTATGTCCACATGTAATGTTCACATTCAAAAGCATTCCAGTAAAAAGCAAATCAGTTTTTTTTTCCTTTACTGTTTACTACAGGAGGTACAGTAGAAATACTGTTTACAATATGATAGAACAGAAAAAGTTTTACAGTATTGCTTACAGTGAACAAAATATCCATAAAACACACAAGAGCATTCTGAACAAAAAAAACAGCAGCAAAAAGCCCAGACACAAAGGGGGGCAACTAAAAAAAGCACAAAATTACTGTATCTAATCTCTGCGATCTTCAGGGTTAGGCCACATGTTTTCATCAACATCGCATCTGATATTATCCAAGCGATGCACCTGGGATAAAACCACTTGGTATGTCGGATCCACCCTTGGCAATCATCAACTGTGATGTCCCTGCAGCCAGCATCCATGGCTTCAAGGAGGGACATCTGGTCGTGTGGCTGATGGTCATAAACCTTCCACCACCACGCATTCTTACACCTCTACCTTGCCCTCTCCTTGGGCCTGCTCTTCTCCCTGGCCCTGCTCCTCTCACTGCACCTCTCACTGCTCCTCTCACTGCTCCTCTCACTGCATCTCTCACTGGGTCTAATCTTCTCCTTGGCCCTGCTCCTATCACTGCTCCTCTCACTGCTCCTGCTCCTCTCACTGCTTCTCTCACTGCTCCTGCACCTCTCACTGGGCCTGCTCTTCTCCCTGGGCCCCTTGCTCTTACTCTTCCTCGTCCAGACATTACAGTGTTCGTCTTTTTCTGTTTCTGTTTCCAAAAACATCCCTCCTCAAAGTCCTCCTTACAGTAACCCCTGCCACTGAGTCTAAGCCAGACTGGAATCAGCTGTGGTTGGCCCAATTTACCCAACATAAATCAGATGTGTGTCAATTATTCAATTGTTTGTTTATTATCAGCTGAGATATATTGTTTTTGAACTGATATCATTGCAGAGGCAGAGGTTTTTATACTGTATCTAAGGTTTGGAATATTGTTTTTGCTATTGTGGGATGTTGTGTGTTACTGTAACATTCGTAAATAATACACAAACAATCCATCATTTTGTTGGGAGGTATAGCTTGTCTGTTAAGGAAATGTGTTTGACTGCATATTGTGTGGAAACAACATGAAATGTGTGAATGGTATGGCCACAAATACCGATGCTGTGCTAATTGTGTTTAGAGTTTTGAAAATGTGACAACTGATTGGACAAACACTTGTTAGCGACTGAAAAAAACTGTAACTTTTGCTTTAGCTCCATATAATGTATATACTGTTTATATTGGCATAAAATGTATATAATGTAAAATGTATATAATGTAAAATGTATATAATGTATATGTACTGTATATAATGTATATAATGTAAAATGTATATAATGTATGTACTGTATATAATGTATATAATGTAAAATGTATATAATGTATACTGTATATTATGTATATATAATATATATAATGTATATGCAGTATATAATGTATATAATATATATATATATATATATATACATTATATTATGTGTATATACAATATATAATGTATATACTGTATATACATTATATTATGTGTATATAATGGATGTACAGTACTATATATATCTGGCACTTCGCTGCTGGGCTTTGCCTGTCGTTGAGTTGACCCATGACTGATTAGAGAGATGGGATATCCACCAGCAGGACAGAAACACACACACACACACACACATACGCACACACACATGCACACACACACACACGCACACACACACACACACACGCACACACCAACAAGCTATAAATACACACACACGTCCATTACATATATAAAAAAAAAAGAAAAATGTCCCATCGGCCGTGACATACATTAAACACGCTATGTCTTTTAACACGCCAATGCGTACTGACTGCATGTATGTTACATGGGAACACTTGGTGCTGCCTTGTCATGTACCCACTGCTCTCTCACATGACACTCAAATCTGCATTCATATTGGATCAAACGACTCCTCCCAGATCCAGAAGGTTCAATCCTGACTGCAATTTAAAGATGGATGTCCCAAAACTACTTGCAGCTTCATACAAGGGAAAACAGAGCTGATAATCATCGGCCCAAAGCAACAATGAAAACAACTAGATGACGTCACTGTGTTTTGAGGACTCTACTATCTCTCAAAGTTTCTGTGTCAATAATCTTGGTGTCTTGTTCGACCCTATGCTTTCTTTTGATCAACATGTAAAAGTATTTCCAGAACTGCATTCTTTCATCTTAGAAACATTGCTAAAATCAGACCAATGCTATCTGCAGCAGATGCAGAGACGCTCATCCACACATTTATATCGTCTAGGCTGGATTACTGTGATGCATTGTTCTCTAGTTTACCTAACTCCACTACAAAAAGCCTCCGGCTTTGCAGAACGCCGCTGCTAGACTCCTAACTAGAACCAGAAAATTCAACCACATTACTACTATTCTCTCCTCCCTCCACTGGCTTCCAATTAATGCCAGGTCAGATTTGAAGGTGCCGCTACTTACTAAGCACCGAGGATTAGCACCATCCTACCCGAAGCACCTTATTATTCCCTATTGTCCTTCTTGGCCCCTCTGGTCTTCAGGAGCTGGCCTTCTATCAATCCCTAAAGTTAAAAAGAAATCAGCAGGAAACAGAGCGTCTCTTACCGAGCGCCCTGCCTGTGAAACAGTCTGCCACCTGTAATCAGGGAAGCTGACTCTGCTGAAAAATTCAAATCCAAACTTAAAACCTACCTCTTTACTCTCTCATTTGGCTCCTAGGAGTGTCCCGCAGCTCTCATTACAGCCAAATCGACCTGTAAGCCAGCACTAGCCTACCCCTGCTGCCAGAGGTTCCCTACATGTTCCCTTTCCACCCTGCCCCATCGAACCATAAACGCTGTCTCTGTTTTTGTGTGTTGCTGTGATTATGACTGGACGCCTGGCCGCCCCACCTGACGGCCACCAGCTTGCTCCCCAGCCAGCACCTCTACACCATGGACAATTCTAACTTTCCATTTTTGAAATGTCTGCTTGTCAATTATGGCACCCATTGCACTCCTATCTGGAAGGAGGGATCCCCCACTCTGCGTTCCTTCTCAAGCTTTCTTCCCTGATAGTTAAGGGAGTTTTTTTGCAAAGCCCTTTGAGACTGTAACTGTGTTTAAGGGCGATACAAATAAAATTGACTTGACTTGACTCAGCCGGAACAGGGGATTGTGGGTAGCAGGACGACAACAACACTGGCTGGGTTGGGGGGGTGCCGTTGCCCGTGTGCAGTCAGTCACTCATGGCAACACTAAAGTGAAGAACACAACTTCACCACACCGCAACACAATGGTCTTACCCTGCAGCTCATGGCTGTGTCATGAAAACAATTTTGAATCCTTATTGAACTCAAAAGTAATTATCTGTTATAGACATTCATTTTATTTTTGCCCGTGTGGTTATTTAGGTCACACAGTGACATCAGCATGTGTATAGATTTCGTCAGTGACGGGATGCCCTGCAATGTCACTGCTCCTGATATTACGTAGTCATACATGAACCACATCTCATCCTGTGTGTATCTGTGTATCAATGACTGTCAGCGCACTGTCACCCTAATAAGCCTAATAAGGGCTTTAACATATTAATACAGAGTGTACCTTCATGTGTCTGATGCAGCCATCCTGAGCAAGAGGTCAATGAAAAACAACATGTGTGCAGTCAACATCTGCCATGCTAACTAGCATCGCATTAAGTCATTTCAATTTTTTTAAAAAGACGATTAAAAAGATTGTTAAAAAGTAAATAAATCATTAAAATCTCAAACTGAATGTCAAACAAAGTGTGGATATCACCACGTCGCATGTCAAGTCTCCTGTTTTGTGCGCCTTCAAGCCTTCTGGCTTCGCATGCCCGACTTAAAGCTCTGCATGCTATGTGTGGTTGTGTGCTAACCTTGCATGTTCATGGTGGTGCCCTAGGTTGTGTGTGTGTTGTCAACCGTACACATCTTTCTGTTACTCTCTCACTCTCTCCATACTGTATATATTATATGTACATATGTGCAGTATATGTATTTTGTGTGTGTGTGCATGCGTGTGTGTGTGTGTGTGTGTGTGTGTGTGTGTGTGTGCATGTGAGTGCATGCATGCATGTGTGTAATAATCGCTGTGTGTCATTGAGTTCATATCGTCAACAAACACTCTAATTAGCATAGAATAAGCGTTGAAACATCACACACGTGTCACTCTAACGAACAGCCATCGCCCTGCCAATCCCTCTCTCTCTCCCTCTCTCTCCCTCTCTCTCTGTGGATCCTTCGCTCTATCTCTCTTTCTGTAAGTTTAACCTACTTAGAGCACAGCTGGCTGATGAATAATGAAAGAGAGGCAGCCACTATCTGTATCTTCATCACCAGGATATCTTCTTTGATCTCCCTTTCTCTCTCTCTCTCTCTCTCTCTCTCTCTCTCTCTCTCCCTCTCTCTCTCTCTCTCTCTCTCTCTCTCTCTCTCTCTCTCTCTCTCTCTCTCTCTCTCTGCATGCCATTCCTCTCTATATTTCAACACGTTCTGTCCTTGTCTGAGCACTCCTTTCCACTCAAATTGTCTCTTCTCCCATCTCCTATCCACCATCATCTTCTCTCCTCTCCTCTCCTCTCTCCTCTCTTCTCCTCTCCAGCCTCCTCTCCTCCTTCCTTTCTTCTCCTCTCCCCTCCTCTCTTCTCCTCACTTCTCCTCTCCTCTCCTCTCTTCTCCTCACTTCTCCTCTCCTCCCTCCTCTTCTCTCCTATCCTCCCTCCTCTCCTCTCCTCTCATCACCTCCCTCCTCTCCTCCTCTTCTCGCCTCTCCTCTCTTCTCCTCCCTCCTCTCCTCTCCTCTCACCACCTCCCTCCTCTCCTCGCCTCTCCTCTCTTCTCCTCCCTCCTCTTCTCTATACTCCAGGCGCATGGCCTTTTGCACTAAAGGAATGTGACGTTTTTCACTAAAGGCCTATATATCCATGTTACACAACCACTCTGGTTCTCTTGCCCTCCTCTGTGTGTGTGTGTGTGTGTGTGTGTGTGTGTGTGTGTGTGTGTGTGTGTGTGTGTGTGTGTGTGTGTGTGTGTGTGTGTGTGTGTGTGTGTGTGTGTGTTTTTGTGCGTGCGTGTGTGTGTGTGTGTGTGTGTGTGCGTGTGTGTGTGTGTGTGTGTGCGTGTGCGTGCGTGCGTGTGTGCGTGTGTGTGTGTGTGTGTGTGTGTGCATGTGTGTGTGTGTGTGTGTGTGTGTGATAACTTTTGAGATTAAGTGAATCATCCCTCCCTCCTCCCTCCATCCAATCCATTCTCCTCTCACACCTCCTCCCAAACCCCCACCCACAACACACCCTTCTGTGTCCGTGCGGGTCAACGACCTTCATGAGGAACAGTTATTTAAAACCCTATAAGACAATATGAGCTCTAGTCTGATCTAAAGCTTGTTGAGCTGCTCTTTGTTGGCCTGCTGGTCGACTGCCTTAAACACGTAATCCATTTCTGTATGCAGAAGATGACTAGAGAGAGCCTTAATGCATTCCCCTGTTGAGAACCATTATGGTTCTAATGCCAAATCCCTGACACGGATTGTGTTGCACCGATGATACGGATCAGCAGTATGGAGTGCAGAAAGCCTCACCTCCAATACAGTCAAGAGGAAATCAGTTATCCTTTCAACACGCTATTATACATGCAAAACCACAGTGGTGTGCGTGTGTGCATGTGTGTGTGACTGTGTGTGAGTCTGTCTGTATGTGAGTGTGTGCGTTAATGTGTGTGTGTGTGTGTGTGTGTGTGTGTGTGTGTGTGTGTGTGTGTGTGTGTGTGTGTGTGTGCGTGCATGTGTGTCTCTGTGTGTCTGTGTGTATGTGAGTGTGTGCATACATGTGTGTATGTGTGTGTGTGTGTGTGTGTGTATGTGCGTGTGCGTGCGTGTGTGTGTGTGTGTGTGCATGTGTGTGTGTGTGTGTGTGAATTGGCACACTTCCATATTGTTAGGGGATTCCCTCACTGAAATAAACTTCTCCCTATACTTCAAGAGACAATAGCACCAACATACACACACACATGTTACCCTAGCCCTCCACACACAGACACACACACACACACATACACACACACACACACA
>JAOPHQ010001420.1:0-30000 GCA_030340625.1 Merluccius polli | reverse complement strand
GGAACGGCTTATCCGGTCATCTCGCACTCTCTCCCTCCCTCCCTCTCCCTCCCTCTTTCACACACACACACACACACGATGCCCTCTCTCTCTCCCCCCTATCCCGCGAGAGATCGGCTGTTATGAAGATGTGAAGTCTTCACCCCTCTCTCTACTCGTCGCCCAGGACGCTTTGATCTCGCTCCTCTCTTTTCTCGAGACAGTAAACGGATCAAAGCGAGGAGGAGGAAGAGGGGGAGGAGGAGGAGCGGGGGGGGGGGAGAAAGAGAGACAGACAGAAAGAGAGAGACAGACAGAGAGAGAGGATTTTTGCAATCGGATCGCTGCTGCCCTTCTTTTTTCCTCCTCGGGGATGTACGAGAGCGTGGACGTGGTGGGGCTGAGTCCCAGTCCCAGTCCCAGCCCCAGCTCCTTCCTGAGCATGGACTACTACCACAGACCCCCGGGTCTGGGGGGTCTGGGGGGCTGCTTCGGCCCGGAGAAGGGACTGGGATCCGGACCCGGAGGCGGGATGCCGCGGCCGTACGGAGGCTCCCTGCCGCCGGGGAGACACTGGAGCGGCTCCAGCCACTGTGAGTTACAATGTTGCTGCTGTTGTTGTTGTTGTTGTTGGTTTTTTTTTGTAACTACTATATATTTAGCAACAAGTTAGCGAGAAGTAACACATTTCAAAAGGGTGTGTGTGTGTGGGGGGGGGGGGGAGGCTGCTGCTCTGTGCCCTTAACTGGGGGCTCATTGTTTTTGGTTAATGTGTGAAAACGTCGCAGAGGAATGTAGTTAGTTAGTGCTGCTATTGTGTCCGTGTGGGCTCCTAACTGTGTGTGTGTGGGTGGGTGGGTGGGTGGGGGGGGGGATGAATATGTTATCAACACCATTGATAACAGCTGGGGGGGAGATAACAGCTGGGGAGAGAGAGGACCATTAGGTCATAAAGTCCCCCTTTTGGGGCTGTTGACTTTTTAACTTTAACGTGCCTCTATTCGGAAAGTGGCGAGCACCGTGCGTTATTTGGGCCTCGGTAGTAGTGGTGGTGGTGGTGTGTGGTGTGTGTGTGTGTGTGTGGTGTTAATAACAACACGTCGCTATTGTAAAGACAAGAACCGGATTGAAGTGTGTTTTTGTTTTTTTGTTTTTTGACGTGGTCGGTAGCCTCCTAGTTTTTCAAGAGCGAAATAGAAGCTGCAGCCAATTAAAAGGTGTGTGTGTGTGTGTGTGTGTGTGTGTGGGTGTGTGTGTGTGAATGAAAAGGGCTCTGTCCTAGATAGACAGACACCCACAATTCAATTCACAAACACATTTTGCTACTGTCATGAATGAAATAACAAATCAGCTGACACATTGCATGGACGTCATGTTTTTTTTATGGAAGTGGCCAACTTGACTAGTTGCTGGAGCATGTAGCAGTAACCATAATACAGATAGTCCTGCCACTACTTAATATATTCCAAGTAAATGGTCGTATGTGTGAGTTTTGTATTTCACATTCAGTGTTGAATGCCGCTTTAAGGCGCAGGTGTTTACCCAACTCCATTTTGATAAGGAGATGGCACCCTCTTGGCGTTCCTTCAGAAAAAAGGTGTGTTGTATAACCCATCCCCCCCCCCCCCCCCCCCCCCCCCCCCCCCCCCCCCCCCCCGGCCGTCATTAGGCAGAGACTAGTTTCATTGCTACTAGCTCACCTGCTGTGGTGTGAATCTGTGGTGGGAGATGTTACATCGGCATACAGGAAGGGGTGACATCTATACGACACGAGGAAAAAGGCGTCAGACAGAGAAATGAAATGTGCCACTTTTGAGCGTGCCTTAGATTGTTATTTTTCTCCTCCGCTCTACTTTTCCAGCCATACTTTTGTCTGCCTTCCTTTTTTGGGGTCAAGCCTTCCACTGTTGCAAAGCACCACCGCGGGAGCGAGCATGGGAGTCTCTCTGTGGTAAAGCCCTTATGCAAAGCCCCATACTGCAGGTTAATGCTGAGGGGGGGGTGATGGCCTACATGGCTGCCCTCTCAGGCCCTGCTTACGCCTGGTATGTTCTGTCTGGATATATCCAGAGTGTGTCCGAAACAGATTGCAGCCACACCTCAGATTAACGCCGTGAGTGTGTACAACACACACACACACACACACACACACACACACACACACACACACACACACACACACACACACACACACACACACACACACACACACACCAACCAACGTTCTCAACATGACACGCTGCCATAATGTGTTTTTTTTTGTAGCGCGTCTTAAAAGGTACAACAAAGTCAATAACTTCCGTTATTAGTGCCATTATGTTGCCATCGCTCAAGAAGATGCTACTTTAGTTTGTTTCTGTTTTTTTCTTGAAATGGAGACTAGCTGGCTATCTTATGCAATACGTCGCCAATACGCGCCGTCCATTGTTGAGCGAGCAGAGCCGTTTCCATGGCGATCGAGACCGGGGAATGAACATGTGAGCGGCCTGGCCTGGAATGCGGGGATGGGTTCACACCGCTGGTCATACATGATCCACACTCTCCATTACTCTCTCTTGGAAGAGCTCACACCTAATATGGGTATCGCTTTCCATCTGTGATCTGACGAATCACGGAGTGTTTTAATGCCAGGTGTAAACCGAGGTCATTTTAGACACAAGCTGAGAACATGACACTAACGAAAGGGGGTGTCGTCATCCTAACACGGGGTGAACGGACAGCGCAATGCTGAAAGAGGGGAGAGAGAGAGAGACAGAGACAGAGAGAGGAATGAGGAGGGGAAAAGTGTGGGGGTAGGACATTGGGAGAAATTGGGAAATGAAGAGAAGGGAGGAAGGCGGGCGGGGGGGGGGGGATTTATGCTGATGTTGCTGCTGTGGGGGGGGGGGGAGAGACAGAGAGAGAGAGGGGGAGAGAGAGAGAGAGATGTAAGAAAAGAAATAAAGGACAGACAGAACACAGGGGAGTGCTCGTAAAACTAGGCTGTAAAGATAGGGAGTGTCTCAAGCCTGGGGATCGTGTGTGTGTGTGTGTGTGTGTGTGTGTGTGTGTGTGTGTGTGTGTGTGTGTGTGTGTGTGTGTGTGTGTGTGTGTGTGTGTGTGTGTGTGTGTGTGTGTGTGTGTGTGTGTGTGTGTGTGTGTGTGTTGAATGAAGACGGAGCAAAGCAGGTTAAAGGTCAAGCTGCAATAAAAAGACACGCACATACATTCACTGACTGACTGACTGACAGGCTGGGAGGGCTGGGTCAATGGGTGACTGTCTGTGTGTGTGTGCATGTGTGTGTCTGTGTAGAGCAGTGACTCACTGACAATTGGGAAATTACCTATTTCTCTCTCTCTCTCTCTCTCTCTCTCTCTCTCTCTCTCTCTCTCTCTCTCTCTCTCTCTCTCTCTCTCTCTCTCTCTCTCTCTCTCTCTCTCTCTCTCTCTCTCTCTCTCTCTCTCTCTCTCTCTCTCTCTCTCTCCCTTCCACTGTCCGCTCTGTCAGCTGCCTGGTCATCAGTTCTTTGCACTGAATGACCTCGCGCTCTCTGTGTCTCTCCCTCGCTCCCTCTCTCTCTTTCTCTCTCACTCACACACACACACACACACACACACAACCTTGTACTAGGTCAAACTTGGTCAGGGCTTTGTGTGTGTGTGTGTGTGTGTGTGTCATAAACACTTTAATATGAGTGTGCTTAAATTGTAAGCATGTTTTGCGATCAGATTAAAATTAACCTATGAACCTATGGTTTATCAACGGGCTTTTTAAATTTTTATGTCCTTGTACGAGTCACTCGGAAAATATGGTTTTGTTGAAGACAAAGGATCAAAATGTTATGTTAATTAAGAAAAGAAACTCCTCATTTACAACGTTAAGATTGTGTGTCAGGCCATAAGCTTCCATCTAACTGGGACTTCCAGCTCAGATGCTTAGCTTGAAGCTAAACAACATGTTACTAAAGAGTTAAGAGCTTAATTCCTTTTAAGACACCATGTTTCCTCTGTGAGGATTAGAAACATACAATGTAGCGGCTCATTGCTGCGTTTTTAAAGACCTCGCCGATTGATGTGATTCTAGGGAAGTATCTATAGGAAACAATCGGCAGAATAGTGACCAGTGTAGCCATGTAGAATAAAATAGATATTGAAGCTGAATAAAACAATGGATCAGCAATATGATTATCTCACAGTGTCAGGAGTATAAAGACCTTGCACTGCGGATTTAGCCTGTAGGTAACTTACTGTGAGTTCTGGCTCCGTTGAAGAACAAGACCAAACTTTACACACTGTGACGTCACTTCTTATTCGTCTTATGTTACTCTGTATAAAGTTAGTCACTCTGTAAACTTTCCAGAGGGACTCAGAATAAACAATTTACACCCAGTTTCATTTGATTGTCTGTAGCTCCACGGACCCACAGACACATCCGTCTATTAGTGGGTCTAAGGCTACTCTGTTGCACAGAATGCTCCTGAAATATGCAATCATTGTCTTCAATAAAGATGTCTGCATGTCCACTGTCCACCTATGTCTTATGTTATCAAACCTTACCCACAGAACCTAAATAATATAGACTGTTTGTATATTAAACCCAGAACAACACCCACCAAGGAAGCCTTTCACGGTGTGGCTATTAGTGGAAGGGCTTTGGCTTCTCCTCGCTGTACTGTGGGCCTTTGGTTTATGGCCCTGGGCCATACGCAGCGGCCCAACAGGCAGAGACGCCTCCTGTGTTGCTGAGTCATTTATGATACTCCAAGGATCACTGAGTTGATGGAATGTGCTCTTCCATCCGCTGGACGTTGGTGATGATGCTCAGCGTCTCCAGCGTCCAATGGCTCTCACTAGTCGCTCTGGTTTCTGCAGCCTCACGTGCCGTGGTCAGTGACCAGGTTGAATTTGGGTCCCTAAAAATGTGAGAGAGAGAGAGAGAGAGAGTTTTTGAGAATCCTAAAACCACAGGCTGACTGATTGTTGGTCCAATATGCTAGACCATAAATGGTGATTCATATTGGATTTAGGCAAATAGTCAGGAGGTTGTTTCAGTGATTTTAAATGAGCAACCAACTTTTGGTTGCTTCCAGCCCCTTTTGCAGTGAAACACCAGCCCAGAGCTATTGAATAAGTAAATAGCAGGTAGGGTCTTCTGTTAAAATATGTACCTGCAGGCTGCCTGTGATTTAAAGTGATGAAGTAGAAGCGTTCCTACTAAATAACGCAGCGCACCCACAGCACAACCAGAGAGTCTGCTTTGCCTTTCGTTGTTTACTGGTGGCGTGACGCGGCGCACGGTGCTCTACTGTCTGGCACGTGAGAGAGGGCGAGAATATCAAACTGAAATAGCAGAGAGGGAGAGGGAGAGATTAACTTCAAAAAGCAACCCTGTGATAACAGTGAGTGGGAAAGCCGAGCGGAAACAAGAGAAGGCGGAGAAGGTGTGTGTGTGTGTGTGTGTGTGTGTGTGTGTGTGTGTGTGTGTGTGTGTGTGTGTGTGTGTGTGTGTGTGTGTGTGTGTGTGTGTGTGTGTGTGTGTGTGTGTGTGTGTGTGTGTGTGTGTGTGTGTGTGTGTAAAGGAGGTCAGACGGTGCTTCGGGGAACTGTTGGCTTGTGTGTCAGTGAGAGCAGACCAAAGACAAATAGAGAGGGAGAGAAGGGGGGGGGGATGATAAATCAGGAGGATGTCGAAAGAGAGATAAAGAATGAGTGTGTGTGTGTGCGTGCATGCAAATGGATGAGTTGGGGCAGAGTGGCACCCTGCTCCTAGCCCTCTCTCTGTCTCTATCTCTCAGTCCAAATAACCATCTCGCTCTCCCACTCTCGCTCTCTCTAATCCATTTCTTTTCTTACTTTCCTTCTCACACACACACACACACACACACACACACACACACACACACACACACACACACACACACACACACACTCACACACTTTCCGTGTGTAAACAGAGCTGTCCAGTGGAGGGGAGTTTGAGTCTGGAATGTCTGGTATGGCTACAGGAGTGGGGGTGGGAAGTGTGTGTGTGTGTGTGTGTGTGTGTGTGTGTGTGTGTGTGTGTGTGTGTGTGTGTGTGTGTGTGTGTGTGTGTGTGTGTGTGTGTGTGTGTGTGTGTGTGTGTGTGTGTGTGTGAGATAGGTTAAGGGAGATAGGAGGGAGAGCACGAGGAGGCATGTGATGGTCACCTAAACCTTACAATAATATACCAGCCATCAAGGTACGACCAACTGGTAGATTACTATGCAGTACTCTGCTACCAAGTTGTACTTCACAATGCTATTGGCCTACTTGTTCGGCTGGAGGCCAGTGGTATACGATTCCCCCCATGGAAATCCTCCCACCAGTTATTACAGCCATATCACATTACGTAGGTTCATAATCCTTGAGGAGGGACGATAATATTTCATGCTTTACCTTAATTGCGGAGAATATGCACTTTACACCATAAAGTTCACTGTTGATGTTCGCAACACAGAGCGTCGCTTACTGTGGCAACAGCAACTTTGCGAATTGGGAAAGCAATGGGAAAGCGGAACAAAGCAGAACAGAGGTGGACACTGAAGTGGTTTGGTTGCAGTCCAGTACAAAACACTCTTGCTATTGTACTTCATTTACTTCATTAACCAAGGCTTATGTGCTAGGGTAGAGTTGAAATCACCATGTGAATAGTAGTTTTTGTATGTTTGGTGCGATAAGGTACACAAACTGTCTTGTACCCATTACGTTTCTCTAATTGTTCCTAGTTTTCAAAATTGAAATCTCATTGAATTACACTAAACTATGCCCATGTCATATCGGAGCAGCTGAATAAGTAGGACTGTACAAACCAAGCTTTCTTGGAAGCATTCACCCTCAGTGTACATTTAATAGGCAAAATGTTTCTGGAAACTGGAGGGTCCCGGAGTGACCACATGACTGCCAAGGTCTATAAGGGTTGTTATTGTTTTACACAATAAAAGCGCTCGTTTGAAGAATAGTTAGGCTAGGTCTTTTCTGTGCTCGTGTGAAACGCCTAACCTAGCAAATTGTAGTACCTTCAGTAGTGCTGTTGGTCTGGTGGATATCTTGAAACCTTAGCCTAGCTTACTAGCATACTCGGATGTGGTCATTGTGTTAACTGCATTACAAATATGGAAACTAATACTTAGACGTGGTGACGGCGCGATGACGTAGTGTCATGGAAGAGAATAAATACGCATTATATTTCACATGGATCATAATTGCATGTGATAATGACAAGAGAACACCCTTATGACAAACAGCCTGAAGTAGCCGACTCATATCCTACACTTAAGTCAAAGTAAACGAAGTCATGAGAAAGTAAACGTACTGTGGCAAAAGTCAAAGTTTTCCATCAACAGTGGACATACTCTAGTATAAAAGTATAAAAAATATGCTATGTCATTTCTAACAAATTGCACTTCGAAATCTAAGCACCCTTAAGTACCTGTATAAATGTAAAACATGTAAAAGTACTTTATTTTGATGTGAAGGTACATTCGGTCCTTCATGAGTGAATCTGTTGACCACAATATCAAACCGAGAATTTAACCTATTCATTAGGTAAAACTAGGATCGGTAGCTTTTATGAAGAGGCCTTTTAGTGGAATAACACAGAATGAAGTAAAGGTATAGTCCCCCGGTACAGAATGATGTCCAAGTAGCTCAGAATTTGACATTGAGTACATACTTTCCCTTAAACGCCCTAAGTGTGCTCTTTCATAATAAGCAGCGTCAAATGAGGCCCGTGGTTCACAGAGCGATTAGGACAGAACTATTAGGACACACTGGGATGGCCGTCTCCACCCTTAAGACGCAACTTAAGAAATAGTTGAAACTTTTGGGTGGAGACGGGGTGGGGGGGGGGGGTGGACTTGCTTGCGTTTTGATGACACACTCTCTGGAACATCCTCAGCATTATAAACAGGGCATTTTACAACTGCTCCTCCCGGTCAGCTAGCAACACAAACACACACATTGCGATGAATTTCAAGCGCTGCGCATTTTCAGATGTGTGTATGCTGTGTATGTTTCTGTATGTGTGCGTGTTCTGTGTTGATGTGTATCTGTGTGTCCATGTGATGTTTTTTTTCAGTGTGATTCCTGCACGTGTGTCTGTGTTTTAGATGTTTCTGTGTGTGCCTACACATAATGCATAATGCGTCGGTAGTTGCCTTGAATGCACAAGGTTACAGGCTTTGTTTTACACTGGATGTTCACAGTCAAAGACACACACACACACACACACACACACTTCTCTCCATCCTCCAAGTTATGTCCTCCACAGTACACACGATATGACCCGAGCTTTTCTTGTGTGTTCTTTGTTTAGTTCATCCCTCCGCTCTCCATATTTCATCCCCGTTCCCCACCGTTAATCCCACTCTCTACCACTCCCTCTGTTTTCCATTGGCTTCCCTCTCTCCCCCTCTCTTTTTATGTGCTCTTCTGCCACCTCTCCCCCTCTCCTCTGAGTCAGTACACCACTGTCTTTTATGTCTCACAATTTCAATTCAAAGGAGCCTGGAACGGCACTCTTCTCAACTGTAACCTTTGACAGAATAACCGCTGTACATGTGTACAGAAATGTAGAAATTGGTCAAGCTTCTCTGACTCATTTCCTTGTGCTCGTGCGTCCTCCTCCCCGGCCCCTGTGTGATCTATGGCTGCCTCCCTCATCTCCTTCCCCCTCACTGTATTTCGCAAAACTACCTCTGCGTTTTCTTGCTTCATTCATACTGCTGTGTTAGCAGCATTACTTTCTTTTGGCCTCAGTACCTCAGGGAACTCAAACACATGGCAATGCAGTGATGACATTAAATCTCATGCCATAACCAAACAAGCCAATGGAAATGCATAATTGTGTACCAATCGTCATATGGGTACACTATAGAGTCAGCGAATCCAAAACTATAGAGAGCACGGTTACAGTTAGCCGCCTCAACAGCTAATGCATACATAGCTAATGGAGCATGTATGCATTTGTTTTACCAGTAATCATTCACAACTGCAAAGAAGCATACGTTTACACTATGGAGGACTAAAAGTGCCAAAATTAAATAAATAAATACACCATTAAATAATTACTTAAATGTGTCATTAATTAATTAAAATTGGAATTAAATACATAAATGTGTCATTAATTCATTAAAATACCGATTCATTTTATGTAAAAAAAAAACAACCAAACATATAAAATCATTTCACTATTTAATTAATTTACATTTACATTTCATTATCCTGTGTTGCAGTGCTTCATGAATTGTCAAACTGTCAAACTCGCCCATCAAAGTTGGTAGGCGGATCCTAATGCCTGATTGGTTACCCTGCGCATCAAGTCAAAGCAAATCAATTCCAGATAATGGATTGATGCAGAGCTATTGAACACATTCCAATACACTGGGTGGCGCTATTCCCCTCTATGTTGGTTTAGATACTCTATTAAACAAAACTTTCTGGTTCTGCTTCCACATCCTCTGCTAAGTCTAAAACGTCTCTCATCAACTCCCTAGAAAGTTCATTAAGATCCTCCATTTTCTCTATCCAGGCACTCTACTTCAGACCAAAGCAATGGATCAGACTAGATTAGCGTTAGCCCCACCCACTGACTTTGATGGGCGAGTTTGACAGTTTGACAATTCATGAAGCACTGCAACACAGGATCATGAAATATAAATGTAAATCATGAAATGTAAATGTAAATTAATTAAAGGGGACCTATTTCACCACCAGGTGTGAGTGTGATTAGCCATTACAAGCCATTTCAAAATCTACCCTCTACGTGACCTCACAAGTGGGAGTGTCCACCCAGATGTATGATGTATAGATCAGTCTACCATCCTACCCAGTGGACTGTACCAACTGGTAGGCTGATCTATCCATCATACATCTGGGTGGACACTCCCACTTGTGAGGTCACGTAGAGGGTAGATTTTGAAATGGCTTGTAATGGCTAATCACACTCACACCTGGTGGTGAAATAGGTGCCCTTTAAATAGTGAAATGATTATATATGGGGTTTTTTTACATTAAAATAATCGGTATTTTAATGAATAAATGACACATTTAAGTATTTAATTCCATTTTTAATTAATTAATGACACATTTAAGTAATTATTTAATGGTGTATTTATTTATTTAATTTTGGCACTTTTAGTCCTCCATATTACACCACCATACAAATGATAGCTGCCATTGGTTTGCATGTCGGGATCAAATTTCATCCAATCAGAATCCGCCAATGTGTTTCACGGTGCCTGCAATTCAACCTTTTGAAGTTTATTTCTCGAAATAAGGGCGGGCCCTCATTTATAATGATGCAGAGATTACAGCATAGAGAGGTAAACAGAAGACAAAACTAAATAAAACAAACTTAAATCTGCACTATGTTTCCCCATTAGCAACCTCTGGTGGCTTGAGTTGTTGCTACAGTTATAGCTAGATTTTCTAATTGTGGGGGGGGGGGGGGGGCGAGAAAAAAATCCCTGGATGGATTGACTTGTGGATTTCTTAATAGAGTTAATAGCTGCAGTAGAAAAGTTAGATAGTGCAGGTTTAAGTTTCACATTGTAGCTTATCTGTAACCCCTCCCCTTTATCTGTAGCCGTGGAGACGGGGAGCACCAGCTCGGGGGAGGATCTGCTTGTGCCCAGTCCGTCCTCTCCGCCTCCTCCGCCCCGCGTCTACAAGCCCTGCTTCGTGTGCCAGGACAAATCTTCAGGCTACCACTACGGGGTCAGCGCCTGTGAGGGCTGCAAGGTAGGCAACGTGTGTGTGTGTGTGTGTGTGTGTGTGTGTGTGTGTGTGTGTGTGCGTGTGTGTGTGTGCGCGTGTGTGTGTGTGTGCGAGCCAGTGAATGCTTGACCTCTTGGTTTAGAGATCATGACCTTTCTGTTGCCCGTTAGCCTGCTAAGCTTCTTTACTTTGATCAGCTCTGCACAAACGCACACGCATACACACACACACACACACATTACTTACACAAGTCATCCACACAACAAAGTGTGTGTGTGTGTGTGTTTGTGTGCACGTGCCTTCTCAGGGTTATAGTCAGTTTGTGCAGCTCTATTGAGGTCAATATGAGGGCTCATTATCCCTTACATGAAGCAGCAGATATATATATATATATATATATATATATATATATGGCTCTCCTCCTTCACCCAGGGCTTCTTCCGGCGTAGCATCCAGAAGAACATGGTGTACACATGCCACCGGGAGAAGGTGTGTGTTATCAACAAGGTGACCCGCAACCGGTGTCAGTCCTGCCGTCTGCAGAAGTGCCTCGACGTGGGCATGTCCAAGGAGTGTGAGTACGCCTATCTTTTATATATGTGTGTGTGTGTTTCATCCCAGTTCTCCCCCTCTCCCCTCTGTACTCCCTCACAAATCTAAATCTGTGCCCACTGCCCCCTCTAGTGGCTGTAAGGTGTCATTGGGTGTTTCTCAACAATGCAGAGCCCAACTCTTGCAGAGAGGATTCTTGGTTGGCAGTAATACACACACTATGGGCTAGTAGTAGTAGTAGTAACACTGACACAGTGTTTAAAATAGGCACTGCAGTCCAAATTCACAATATTGGAGAGAGTTGTCTCTGCCCGTCCCCTCTTCCTCAGACTGGAAGCTCATGCTTGTTGCCAGGTTGAGGACACTGAAGTAACACAAGTGCTTATTATGACAATGACAAGCGACAATGATTCCTACAATGTAAGTTGATCAGCTAATTTATATGTTTGCAATTTATAATCTTTTTTCTAATTATAAACCAGCAGTCGGCTCAGGGACGATCGGGCAGTGTGCAGAGTCGACTCAGGTTGGAGAAAAGTGAATCACTGGCCAAAACATAAGCAGGCGTTCCCACCCGGAATGGACATTTCAAAGCAGAACATACTGGCGTTGCAGAACATACTGGCCTTGTCAGACAAGCTTTCCTTAATCTCTGATGACATATCTTTAGAGTCATTTTATGATTTGGTACAGTAAATGTTATATATATAGCTCCTTTAAACAAATTCAAGTAGTCTAGTGAATTAAAAAAAGAAATAAAAATAATTAAAGATGAAAGATGTATACATTTAATTACCATTTATTTATTTATTTATTATTACACCCTTCTCGTTAAGTCTGTGCTTGCTATCAGTGGTCACGTCTTTCCTTTTACTGTACCAACAGGGCTTTTGAACACACTCTGAACAATAACTTGCCACAACTACATTTAAAAAAAAAAAGTCAATATAATGAGGAGAACTTTAAGTCCTGTTGATAACCAAACCCCTTGAACCTGCCTTTAAGAATTGGTGAGGTCAAGGGGGCGGGGCTGCCAGCTCCCCTGTAAACGGCCCTTCAATTCAGTCTGAATAAGCGGAGGACAGGTGTGTTGTGTCACTGCTTAATCAGCAGGTGACCCTGGGTAACCGTATCGGCCAATAAGAGGTTATGCATGTGATAGCACATGTTTACCCGAGAGAGGGAGTCATCTAATGCAAACCCATCTACAAGTGGTGTTGGGGTTTGGTTCTCCTTTAAAGCATCGCACATCTTCAGCCTGTCTGTCAAAACCTTTTGGGCGGTGAAAGCAAAGGTGGTCTCTTCCTCTTCACAGCGGTGAGAAACGACCGAACCAAGAAGAAGAAGGAGGAGAAACGCGCTGAGCCGTCCGAGGTTTACGTTCTGACTGCCGAAGAGGAGAAGATGATTGAGCGCGTGCGACGGGCACACCAGGAAACCTTCCCTTCGCTCTGCCAACTGGGGAAATACACGACGGTATGTCACATGTATATGTATGCGTGTGTGTTTATTCTACGTGCTGCTGAGAATAAGAGTCTTAAGTGCTGGGAAAGGGAAAGCTGAAAGTTTAGGAGAAAGTTCCATAAAAAGTTATTTTGATCTGATCTGCCCTTTCAGAATAACAGCGCAGAGCACCGTGTGGCGCTGGACGTCAACCTGTGGGACAAGTTCAGCGAGCTGTCCACCAAGTGCATCATCAAGACGGTGGAGTTTGCCAAGCAGCTGCCCGGCTTCACCACGCTCACCATCGCCGACCAGATCACCCTGCTCAAGGCCGCCTGCCTCGACATCCTGGTAGGCCTTCAGTCTCTTTTTCCTTTGGGGGGTTGTTATTTTTTCTATTGTATTTTTTGTAGGTTTTGGAAGCACAAAGCCACAACATCCTAGCCTGATATCTGACAGAATGGTCAAGTCGTTAAACACACAAATCTTTAGAAACTGAAAAAAAACTACATTAAAGCACCCATCCCCTGATGGTTTACCAAATATTTATTTTAAACTCATTTGGACCACTTCACTTCTCAGTGCTTCTTTTAATATTGCGCTCTGATCTCTATATTCCAACAATATATGTTCTACTGTTTCTGTCAGCTGACAATGATCACACCTCCCATTCGGATGCTTCTTTAAAATAAATAATGTACTATTTAATCATGTATGCCCCATTCTCATCCTTGTAATTGCCGTTTCCCTCTTTCTGAACCGCCCTGCATTCCTTGTCTTTCCAACCTCCTTTTGGATGTTATACAAATGTCCTCCCTTAATTTCCTCATCCCACTCGCTCTGCCATTTGCTTTTATTCTTTCTCTTCATCAAACGTTTGCCACCTGCTAGGCATCCCAGAGCCAAACGGCTCTTCTGGTGCCATTATCAGTAAGGTTACTGCCGCTTACATTTACAACCTGCCCTCCGCTCCACCTTCCCCCCGCCAGATCTTGCGGATCTGCACGCGCTACACGCCAGACCAGGACACCATGACGTTCTCGGACGGGCTTACACTCAACCGGACCCAGATGCACAACGCCGGCTTCGGGCCGCTCACCGACCTGGTGTTCTCCTTCGCCAGCCAGCTACTGCCCCTTGAGATGGACGATGCAGAGACGGGCCTGCTCAGCGCCATCTGCCTGCTGTGTGGAGGTACTGATGATTCTTTTTTCTTTCTCACCCAAAAACTGGTGTGAAATAAGAAATTTGGAAAATTGGAAACTGCTATTAATGTGTGTGTGTGTGTGTGTGTGTGTGTGTGTGTGTGTGTGTGTGTGTGTGTGTGTGTGTGTGTGTGTGTGTGTGTGTGTGTGTGTGTGTGTGTGTGTGTGTGTGTGTGTGTGTGTGTGCAGACCGACAGGATCTGGAGGAGTCTGATAAGGTGGACATTCTTCAGGAGCCCTTGTTGGAAGCACTCAAGGTTTGTTGTATTTGCATACAGAACGTTCTCCCAACGAGCTTGCGTCAGCCCAACGATGTACGATTAACATAACGCTCCGACTGCTTTTTTGATGACAGAAATACTACACCCTACGTTTAACAGAGATTATGGAAATGGCTGTTGACACGCAACTCGTCACAGACTATTGAATAACAGTCGCATTGGCAAGATGCTTAAGCAAGTCTCGAGCCATGAATATAAAATGTAGTAACACCGGCAAGGAAACATGTTACAAATCATTCTAAGGACCCGATCCTCTTCTGATGTTATAGATCTACGTGAGGAGGAGGAGGCCGGACAAGCCCAGTATGTTCCCCAAGATGCTGATGAAGATCACCGACCTCCGGAGCATCAGTGTAAAGGGTGAGACACGCATATCACACGTTACGTTTGCCCTTACGCCGTGTTCACACCAAAAGCGAAGAGCATTTTCGCCTCACATAACTTGCGCGCATTTGACCGCGGGATCATTTGTGCTTACTGGCGTATGTAATCGCGGTGTGCAAAAAAAATGCTTTGCCTTTGGTATGAACAGGGCATTAGCGTTGGGGAGTTTTTCTCTTGTACTGAGGAGTTTAGAGGGCTGAGTGTTGGTTGGTTGTCATCAATTCTGGTCCTGTGAAGGCGAGACAGTTACTACAATAAAGCGCTGTGCAAACTTGACTTTTTTTGCTCTTGAGCCCCACTTGAATATCAACTTGTCTTAAAGTGTCTTTAAAAACGGAGGAATGTGGGAAAACTCATGAAACATACACACCATAACAAGAACATCTCTCTTTTCCCGCTCTCTGCCTGCCTGCCTGCCTGTCTGTCTGTCCATCTCCAGGAGCGGAGAGAGTGATCACACTGAAGATGGAAATCCCGGGCTCCATGCCGCCCCTCATCCAGGAGATGTTGGAGAACTCTGAGGGCCTGGAGGGCCAGGGTGCCGGGGGGAGCAAGGAGGGCGACGAGGTGCTGGCGGGCGCCGGGGGGAAGAGGAGGAGAGGCAGGAAGGACCGCGATGCGGGGGAAGTGCCCGTGAGCAGCGGCAGCACAGGCACCCCGTCGCCCTCCCCTTCCTCCTCCTCCTCTTCCCCCTCCCCATGCGCTCCTTCCCCCAACCCCTGAAAGCACACCACCCACCCCAGCCATCTACCTGTCTATCATCCATCCCTCCACACATCCATCCATCCACCACGGACCCTCAATGCCACCTCTTTATCCCTCCATGCGGTGGTGAAACATGGCATGGCGCCACCAGGAGCGGTGGTGGTTGTGTGAGCGGAAGGAGGAGGGGACCCACGGACCCCCCGTCCCCACCTCCATTTATTTTTTTTCACACATTGTGCTCCTATCAGAAGAGGGCGACAGGATGGCGTGTAAATACCCGGTTTGAACATAAAGGACGGGGCCGGATGAGTCACATTGGGACATCCAGACATGGTAATATGTCAAAAGTGTCTAGGACTCACTTGGACAGTCTATGTGGTGAGCGACGAAACCCCCTCTCAAACACACACACACACACCTCAATGCTTACCCAGAAGGGTGATGAAAGATCATCATTGGGAGAGCGGACAGACCCAAGATGATATGATCAAGTGTACGACAAAAAGGCAAAATACAGAATATTCCAGAATTGGAAAGCGACACTGATCGGCTGATTTTTGGCCCAGGACACCTTTTCTAAGGAGCTGAACTCTGAACATCGACGCAGGTGCTGCAGTCCCCCAACTCACCAGCAGAACCAACTGTGGGTTGTTGTTGCTTTCGTTAATCCTTCACAGAATTTAAGAAGAAGTGGCATTTTAATGTCTTGAAACGGTGGCGACACTGCAATGCCACAGTGAAAACCAATCTGTCAGGTACACAAAGCTGCATATTGGGGGAAACTGGAACCGAACAGGCCTACCCCAACCTACTGCTTTGCTCATACATGGTGGCGAGACGAGTCGAATGTGCAGGTGGAGGTCCCGAGGGGTCCCTGGGGTCGAGGAATGTGAGTACAAAGGACGGACTGAGACACCTTCTTTCAACTGTGTCTTGACATTTTTTTGTTCAACCTAAAAAAGGAAAGTAAGCAAAAGACACGTGTAAAAAGACTTGTACAGTATATGAGTTTGTGGAAATTCTATTGTACATAAGCAGGGGAAAAGGCCGGCGACAGCTCAGTACAAGTAGGCTGTCGGAAAGGATGCTGAGTTAGCATGTAGATATTTAGTAGATATATATATATATATATATATATATATATATATATATAAATATATTCACCCAGTACAGACACATTACTTCCTGTCATATAAATGTCACCAGCACCACAACACTGAGACCCAAATCAACACAAACAAAACCAAATGTTGCCCAGAGAAACTTCAATAAAGAAAGTTAAATAAAAGAGGCATTTTTTTCGTTCACCTCTACTGTTTTGTAAAATCTGAAAATAGCATTTGACCAGAAGTTTCTTTTATGAAGGCCATATGGTAATGAAGTGCATAGACAGGCTAGGTGTTAGCAGTACTACTGCATTGCTACATTGCCAATATAACCACAGCCTGGTTAGTACAAGTATCAAGTATCTCGCAATCAACACGTTTTCTACATTGACGGGTGACTATACAGTGTTTATATTGAGATTTATTGGGCGTATTGACTTTGTGTGTTTGCCACTCACTTACTGCCATAGCATTTTCACACTAGCACACTGGTTAATACCTAGTAAGTACATGTTTGCTGTTTTTTTGTTTTTCAATTTTACACGTCTTACAAGTTGGCAAAAACAACGCAGTGTGCACTGTGTTGTTCCCTCTGTGTTGCTTTCAATCTATCTGTGCTCACTATGTGGGGCAACCTTATTTTTCTTTTACTAGCCGGTTTGAAAAGGTCGCCAGGCCAAAATATGCCCTGTAAGTATTCTCTGATAAGTCTTTTGTCTTGCATCCCATGATGACATGACTAGAATATTTTCATTTGTTAAAAACATGCAATGTTTGCAACATATAAGAAACCATACATTTAGGGGAAACACATGTCAAAAGCCTCCAATTGTAAAAAGCCACCATACATTTTCACCAGACATTTTTCTAACCACAGTACACTTGGACTGTTTTGAAAATTAATTTGTTCAATTCGACAACTCTTTTTCTAAATATAAATAATGGGAAACATGCATTATGAAGTTTTGTTAAAAAGCATTTTGTTTTTTTTTGGTTTTTTATAAGGAAATATGTTTGATTTAAAGCTACATCACTGTCCTTAGATTATTAAAAAAAGAATAATTATTAATTTCAAAGGAATATTACATCAATGCCGGACCAAACCCAACCCAGGTTACCAGTTCATTCCTAACTCACACTGGTTTATATCACCAAAACACTAGAAGACTTACAACGACACTGCCTCATCTACTACTGCTCTGCCCAAATCTGTTACTTTCAGGTCTACGTTTGACCGTCCGTCTCAGTGGTTAAAATGAAACAGCAAAGATTACAAAAAATGATGATAACGAAGACGTCAATCTTGATCAATTGGAAGGTTGTAGGAGGAAGACAAATACCAGCAAGCACAACAGGAATATATACAACTGCTAACAAAATCTGGGGTATAAGCTTTCTTCGACACTTTGCTTTTTGAATAGTGACACCTCAAGGAAATAACCCAAATTGCATGTTGTTTTTATCCCCAAGATTGAGTTTTGTGTTTTTCAGTGTATCGGGAAACAAGTCTTCATGTGTTGATAATGGACTGTGGTATAAAGCTACTGTTGTTTGTTATTGTTAAGAGTTTAACCACCAACATTCAGAAACGCACCGAATGCACATATGAACAAAGCTGTTTTAGAATGGACCTGTCTGTACCTGCTGAAGAAAAAGCGAAAACACGTTGTAACCTTCTCAAGGATAGTATACACAACACAGCCTCAGTGTGTTGCTATTGTGATGTCTTAGAACTGAACTGAATAAATTACCTCACTGTGATTTTTAACAGCCTTTGGCTTTTTTTTTTCTCATCGACTGACTGAAAGTAGCCTATGTGCCTTGAGCGTGTTTTGCACTTTTTTAATGACTTAATTTCAGCAATATAGGCTATTAGTAACTGGATCTGTCAACAAACCACCTTCCTACATGAGAAATTATGAGTTAGGCCTACTCTGCAGACTGCATGTGTGATAACTACTACTAAGGATAATCTACACTATATATAAAACCTTAATCCAAGTGTGGGCGATGCAAAGGAGCTAGAACTATAAAAGACTAGAAACTGTTCTTGGTGTAAATACAATAAAACAAAACGTTTAAAACAATTCAGACTATCATGGCTGAAGTTGGTAAACAGTGACACCTACTGGAGCTGTGGGAAAGGGGCCTTATGAATGGGATCAGGGATGACTCGATGTGAGGAGTACAGAAACATGTCCTCCGCACCACCACGCCTCCGCCATGAGGGGGCAGCATTGTGCAAGCAGAAAAGTGTCAGTGGGATGTAATGAGTGGGAAGTTGGGTTTGGTTGGTGGTGGTGGATCAGGTGTGTTGAGTTATTTGACAGTACTGTCACATAACTGTCCAATACGACATAAGGCGTTTGTTACACGGTTTAGAAAATGGTTAATTAACGATTCAGGCAGCTAATCTTTAGCTTCTAGCGTTGGCTGCTCCGCGAAAGAGTGACGCGCCCTCTGCTGGACATTTCTGGGATGATATGTGATACGTTTAGGACACTGATTGAGCATATATTTAATGAACGTATATACACACAAAAAAAACATAACATTTCAGTAATTAAGAGAGAGCAGTCTGTGCTCAACAGGGATAATGAATGTTGGAAATTAGCACCATACAATCAATCAATAACGTAATAGGCAGTAAGGCCCTATTATTAGGCCTATATCATTGTTTTTCGTGATCGTGGCCAAGAAGTACTTCTGTTATGCAATTAACTAAATAATGATGCAATATATGTATAGTGTGTTTGTAGCTGGATGTTCACACACTAATGTATTTAAATTAAATTGACTTTTATATTGTCACTGAACAGGAGTCAACGGAGGTGAAGTGTGTGTGAAAAGCAAAAAAAAGTATTTTGTATCTCTTAGTTGAAAAGGAGCAGCGCTTTCAATTTCATCACTTGCTCCTTTGACGTTCAGTGTGCCCAGTTTTAAATTAAAAAAGATGAAAAAGGTTTAAAACGGAAGCTGCATCCATCCATTCATTTTCTTGCCGCTTGTGTGGAAAAGTGTCACATCAAAGACTCGTGCTGTATAAACTATGTGTGCTTATCAGTGGAGAAGGTCAGTGTGTGACTGTGCTCAACTGTGAAGAAAAACAGGACCTGCACCAACCCCGCCCCAGCTCCAAGATGATCTCAACTATGTGATGACTGTCATCTCAAGGCCGCTTTCCTTTTAACCAATTTTTGGATTCAGTAATTAGGTGCTGTGCATAATAGGGTAGGACTTTGTTATTGTAGCTTTCAGTTTGCAAAACGGTATCCAACTAAATTCTCAGCTCACTAGCTTATTAGACTCGACAATAAAGTTTAATAAAATTGAATTAAACTTGCACTCGGCTCGGCTGTGTTTCAGGTCACTGAGTGGGACGACGCAGTCGGAAGCACCGGACGCTTCTGTGAACACATCTTTTTAATGAACTGATTCTGCTGATTCAGTACTGAAAATAACTGCTTTGCCCATCACTGTTTCTATGTTCGATCTCTTGCACACACACACAAACACACACACACACACACACACACACACACACACACACACACACACACACACACACACACACACACACACACACACACACACACACACACACACACACAATCATGCACACACGCACCACATCACACGTTTATGTGCGTAAATGAAGACATTTGCTTTCTAATGGATTTACCTCGATATTTTATTACTGGAGCTATTACATAGTTTTGCCTTCGGAAGCCGTAAATGTGCTCATGACTGAGGTAACGTCTCGTGCTTAATTAAGGAAATTAGAGCATGGAAAGGCAACTTGAAGCATGACTCACTCCAAGGGTGCTCCCTGCTGTAGGATTTAAAGCATGACATACAGATGACAAGCATCACATACAGATGTCAGGTACAGCATAACAACATTTGTCAACAGGGAGCACTAGACCATCCCCCCATGGGGTACATCAGTTCTCAACCCATTGTGTAGGTGTGTGTGTGAGCGTACATGCATGCGTGTGCGTGCGTGCGTGTGTGTGTGTGTGTGAGCGTACATGCATGCGTGTGTGTGTGTGTGTGTACACAGTTTTATTATGGAATAATGTAGGCTATGTGTGCTCTGGCTGGCCCATACTCTGACCTCTGAGAATGTTTTATACTAGGCGGCCAGCACTATTAAGTAGACACATCATTTGGCTCTCTATACAACAAAGCATTATTACAAACCCCACCCCTCAGACTCCCTGAGCCTAATGACCTCATTGGTCATCCTGAACACACACATAAATATAGACATATACAAACACAAGGGAGAGATAGAGAGAAGTACACATTCAGGTACACACACCCTCTCAACAAATGTCTTGAGAGTTATGGGTTGGCTTGTCGTTTAAACTGATGATGTGCATATTGGAGAATCTTTACTGGAAAAACCAGGAGGTAAACATGGAGATGTCTCTAAATTAATTTAGAATAATTGCTTACTTTAAAATAGTTGACTGTGTATGAATATTTCCTTGCATTCCAAATAGTTTTTGGGCCTGAACACATTCAATCATTCTTTGGGATAATAACAATAATAACAACAACAATTATTTAACCCTAACTTAACCTATCAACCATGAAAACACAAGGTATGTGTAGATAAGATAACCCTATACAAAACCAAAAAAAGTTCAACCTAAACATACAAAGTGATGTCTTTCAAGTACTTATTTTCATATTCAATTGAGAATCCAAAATCGGAAAATTAAAAAACGATGTTATTATGTTATGATGTTATATTATGATGTGTTATTTCGTTAATTATTTATGAATCTGAAACCAAACAAACAAATAACGGTTTGTTATTCGTACTTTTGGTTTCATGCTCAGATCACAAATAGGAAATGGAGCCAGAAGACAAAAAAAAGTAAAGTAAGTAAATAAATAGTTACAAATAATAAAGAAGATGGAACTGGATAATTAGTTAGTAGTGATGAAAGTGTGTGTGCGCTTGTATGTGTGTGTGTGTGTGTGTGTGTGTGTGTGTGTGTGTGTGTGTGTGTGTGTGTGAACGGGTGTATGTGCGTGTGCGCAGTGTATGTGCATGTGTGGAATGCATCAAATACACAGCTGCTTCAGTGCGGTTAGGCGCAGAATATTAAACACCTTTCGATCCTTTGTCCTTATCTTATGTTGCATATTAACACCCAGACAATTTTCCAAAGTTAGGGATTCCTTAATGTCAAGAATGTTTTTAGTGGCTTTCTCGATCTCTATCCAGAAAAAATGTATTGCTGGACAAGTTAAAAAATATGTGTGTATGATTTGCTTTAGCTTCTCCACAACCTCTCCTGCAACCAGACCCTGTTGCAGGAGAGATCTTTCCTGTTATATTCGGGGTAATAAAAAATCTCTGGTTTATTTTCCAGGTGAATTCTCTCCAATGTTTTGACGGTGTGCTTTTAAAGATGTCCTTCAGAGAGTCACTCCAGGCCGTCTCTGAGATGTTTATGGACAGCTCATTTTCCCATTTTTCTTTTGCATTATTCTTTACCATTGTTAATTTTTGCATTATTTTGTATATATTTGAAAGTTTTGTCCTAACTTTGCTTCGTATTTGTACCAAGTATTGTATTAGTTCATTTCCAATGCTTTCTTCTTTTAGATTTTCCTTAAGGTAGCTTCTTACCTGTAGATATTTAAAAAAGTGTTTTTGCTCCAGATCATACCTAGCAACCATGGTGTTGTACATGTTTATTATATTTTTACTACAAAATTGTGAGAATGTAACTAGTCCCTTACCAGCCCAACATTGTAGGGTCTTATCACTACTACCTGGTATAAAGTCCGGATCGTGCAACATTTCCCTAAGCAGTACACTCTCACTCTGTATTTGAAGTTTTTTGCACAGTTGTCTCCAGTTCATTACCGTATTTCCTATACAGAATAGATGTAGGTGTTGTTTTTGTCTCTCTTTCCCTAAAAAGGTCAATGTTCCTATTGACCCTGTTGCTAACTCATTTTCTATATTAATCCACTTTCTCTCTAGGTCTCCTTTCATCCACTCCATTATTGTTCCAATTTGTATTGCATAGTGATAATTTTGTATATTCGGGAGACCTAGCCCTCCCTCGTCTTTCTGTTGAGTTAGTAATTTGAATTCTAACTCTGTGTTTTTTATTATTCCAAAAAAATATACAAACATTTTATTCCACGTGTTAAAGAAAGTTTCTGGTAATCGAAGAGGTAAGGCTTGAAATAAGAAAAGAAGTTGAGGGAGTATCATCATTTTAATCGTTTCCACTCTACTATACTGTATATCCCATCTGGTATTAATTTCCACCTATCTAAATCCTGCCTTATCTTTCTTTCCAGAGTGCAGTAGTTGTTTTTATATAAATCATCAATTTTTTTACCTAAATATCTTATATTCTCTGCATCCCATTTGAACTTATAGTGTTGTTTAAAAGAGTGATTCATCTGTATTCCAATACTTAAAGATTCACATTTATTTTCATTTATTTTATAACTGGAAACTGTGCTATATTCTTTAATCACCGCCAGTAGGTGTTGCATTGAACTTTCCAGTGAGGTTAGAGAGATAATTATGTCATCTGCGTAAAGTGCTATTTGTGTGTTTCTTTCCCTATCTTCATCCCTTTAATACTTACATTTTTTCTTATAGCTATTGCCAATACCTCAATATATATAGCAAATAAGATTGGGGAGAGAGGGTCTCCTTGTCGGGTGCCTTTTTGGATGGTAAATTCTCTCAACAGGGTACCATTTGTTTTAACTTTAGACACCGGGTTACTATAGAGTGTTTGTATCCATTGACTGAAATGTTTCATCGATACCAAAGCCCTTAATTGTTTCAAACATAAAATGCCAGCAGACCAAATCAAAAGCTTTTTCAGCATCTAAAGTCAACAGTAATAGCTGTTCATTCTCTCTTTGTGCAAAGTCAATTACATTCAATGTTCGTCTAATATTATCAGCCAGGATTCTTCCTGGGATGAAACCACATTGATCGGGCGTAATTATACCTGTAATGATTTATTTTAGCTTGTTTGCTAAAATGGATGACATTATCTTATGATCTGTGTTGAGAAGTGATATAGGTCTATGATTCACATTTTGTGGCATCTTTCCCTTCTTTATGTATTAGTGTGTTACTATTGATGATGACCATGTTTGAGCCCACTTGCCTCTGTCTAATGCATGCCATGTATGCTCTTACCAGTAATGGAGTAATTTGATCTTTAAAAGCTTCATAGAATTCATATAAATCCGTCATCGCCTGGAGATTTCAACCCCTGTATTTGCTTATGTACCTCTTGTGCCGTTATTGGTTTTGTTAACTTTCCATTATTCACTTGTGCAACTTTCGGTAACTTCATATTTCTTAGATATGCGTGAATTTGATCACAATCTGCACTCACCTCTACCCTATAAAGTTTTTCGTAGTAATTTGCGAATGCTTCTGCGATCTGGTCCTTGTCGGTTATTATTCTACCTTGATCTGATTTTAAGTTTGTAATATGTGCTTTCTTCTTTGATTCTTGAGTTTATACGCCAGTATTTTTAATGAGTTTGGCCCACCATCATAGCTTTCCTGCTTTGTAAATGTCATTAACTTTTCAATTTCTGACATACGTATTTTTTTCTAGTTGTGTCCGTTTTTCTTTTAGTTGTACCTTATCTTCATTGCTATTTGTTATACTGTGTCTGTTCTCAATTGTTATTTATGTCCTCTACTAGATGTTTCTGTTGTGCTCTTCTTGATTTCATTCTAGCTGAGGAGTATGAAATAATATGTCCTCTCAGAACCGCTTTAGCTCCTTGCCATAGTGTAATTGGATATACTGTATATCTTCTGTATCATTTATTTCCATATAATCATTCCATTCTTTTATAATTATTTCTATAAACTCTAATTCCTGCAGAAGAGAATTATTTAGTCTCCATAGGCTCCTGCCTTTACTGGTTTGTAGTGCTATTGTCAGGGAAATCGCTGCATGATCTGAGATGTTTATTGAACTGACGTAGCATGATTTAACCAGCATTACATTCTGTTTATACATTAAAAAATAATCTAGCCTATTGTAAATTGAATGTCTTCCAGAGTAACAGGTGTATTCCTTTTTGTCTGGATTTAATTGTCTCCATATGTCCACCAATCCCAATTCAGAGCATGCTTTCCTCAGAAGGTTGGCATTTTTCCCTGCTCTATGTGCCTTGGTGCTAGATGCAGGGCCGGTTTTACCGATGGGCAATGTGGGCGACCGCCCAGGGCGCAATCTATGTGGGGGCGCACAAGTGCGCCCTCAAAAAAAAAAAAAAAAAAACGAGTGCGCCCTCAAAAAAAAAGAAATAAAAGAAAAACTAAACTCAAAACCAAACTCGCCAGTTTTCTAGACTACCGCTCATTTCCATGTCAGGCTAGTGGAGTGGGCGCTGGGGCGCCCTCGTTGTCACGTCAACTTGCTGCTGAGAGTCATATAGGTTGTGTGTCCGAGAGGCAAGGGGAGGGGTGCGACTGATAAGCGAGCTGCACACTAGCCTACATGCGGAAATTTACTAAAATCTCCGCGATTCTGAAGTGGACATCGTACTACTTCAGAAAAACTATCGGAGCCACATTTGAAGCGGTAGAAAAAACGGTCGGTTGAGAGACGCAGATTGTATCTTTTTACGAAACATCCAGCCCGATATAATGTCGTGATGAGATATCAACACCCAAATCAGGCCACACAACACAAACTGCCTCCAAATAAATTGTATTTCATAATTAACATAGACCCATATGCCTACACGACACGTAATTGATTAGTTTATGTGTAAAAAAAAAGAAAGAAATGTTAATAAATAAATAAATATCAGACAATATCAGGTTGATTGACGGGTGAACGGACGTTGGCAAAAGGTAATGCGATAGGTAATGTTATGATGTCGACAGTGGTGGGCCGTCAGGGACAGCAAGGCCTTCTCTGCCGGCGTAAACATCATCAGAATATAAATTGAATTTTGATACATTTTTCCACAAATATGTATTAAATTATTTCCCAGAATTATACTTTTTCCTCTTGGGTGCACTGCTTTCTACATATCTAAGATTATATGTAATAAAATGATGCAAATAATATAATATATTGTTTTGTCCTGTTTGTCGGCCGGGGCGGGGCGGGGGGGGATGGTTCGCCCAGGGCGCAAATGTAGCCAGGACCGCCTCTGGCTAGATGAGTCCAGTTTTGTGTTCATCACCAGGTTTAAGTCCCCTGCCATTATCACCACTCCCTTTGTTTTTGTGACTAATAGGTCTAACAGCTTTTCCATAAGTTCAAGGTCTGTGTCAGGTGGATAATAATTAATTTTTTTTTATATTAAAAAAAGAAAATTCTACTCCTTCCATTTTCCCAACTACTAGTACATACCTTCCTTCTTTATCCGTATGACAGACTTCTATTTCAAAGTTTAGACATGGTTTAATTATTATTACTACTCCTCTTTGTTTTGAATTATACGTGCTATAATATAGCGTTAGCGGATGAGGTGTCATATCCCCCCCACACACACACACACATACATACATGTAAAAGCGCTTTGAGTATCTTGAAAAGCACTATATAAATGCAATTAATTATTATTATTATTATTATTATTATTATTAGTAGTAGTATTGGTATTATTATTATTATTATATACCTGGCTCTTTGTTATTTTCTTTAATTTGTTGTGCTCCTGTTCATCCAGATGTGTTTCTTACAGGTAGACTATGTCTGCTTTTTCTTTCTCCATTTCTAGCAAAATCTATAACCTCTTTATGACATTGTTCATCCCGTTAACATTCAGGGTTATTACTTTTAACTCACCCATAAAGCAGCTGACAATTCCCTGGAGCAAACCATTCCTTGTATTTTATCTGATTGTATCAGGCATACTGCTGCAGCGTGGAAGGGGCAGATACATGTGCATTCAGGCACATGTGTGTATGTATGTGTGCATGAATGTATGTATGTATGTGGGCCTACTTGAACATGTCATGAATATGAGGTTGTGATTGAGAGTAAACCAAAAAAAGGAAGAGAAAAAAAAGAAAAAAGAGAAGAAAAATACACAAACAAAAAAATGGTGGTGGTTCCATCTGTAACACCCCAGGCAGAGGTGATATCCAATGGTGTCTTGTCTTGTTTTTTTGTTGTTGTTGTGTTTGTTGCGTCTTGAATGTCCCTTTGGTGATAAATGTTTGTTGTGTTTTGTGGTTGTTTGTGTTTGTTGTGTCTTGAATATATATCCCTTTGGTGATAAATGTTCAAAACATTTTAAAAAATAAAAATAAATAGGAAATGAAAAAACGGGCCGAACTTGATTTTGATATTTAATTTGTCCGATTTGTGTGACCAGGAAATTATTGACTTCTTCGTGTGTTGCACTTGATAAGCTTGCAGGAAATTTGCCAACAGTTCAGTGTGAAAGAAAGCCTGAAAAAACAGAATCACGCAGTGATTGTAAGTCCATGAATCAGTATTTTTTTGAGTAATTTGGTATCGACACCATGTCCGCACTGGAATCATACGTTAATTTAATTAAAGACTTATTTGAAACGGACGAGAGGCATGCAGATGATGTCCACCACGCTGCAGCAGATGATGTCCACCACGCTGCAGCAGATGATGTCCACCACGCTGCAGCAGATGGGCATCCAACGATGCTCTGAAATGAGTGCTAGAAGATTCTGTGTTCAACATGACCTTAAGCGAAAAAGACATGTATCAGACAAAGAGCTGGAGAGGGCTGTGATTGGATCAATATATGTCCCTAACTTCCTGGTCACAAAAATCGGACAAATTAAATATCAAAATCAAGTTCGCCTGGTCATGTCTTGATAAATCATGTTTTCAGTTGTCCTTATGTCTCATCCATCTTGTATTTTAGGTCTCCAACTTCCCCTGTGTGTCATCCCTGCTCCCTGATGACCTGCCTTCCTCAATGTTTCCCCTCCCCTTTTCCCTCTATATTTAGTCTCTGTGCTCCCTTTGTTTGTCGCCAGTTCGTCGTGTCTTGTACAGCATTTCTTGGTCTTGTAGTTCTTGTTTTCTGACTTACCTGTTTATCGACCTTAAGCCTGTTTTTTGACCTGGATTTTGCCCTACGATTTTGTACCTTCGCCTAGACTTGTCTAGTAAACTTTTTGAACCTCTACCTTTTCCTCCAAGTCTGCTTCACGAATCCTTCTGTGAGCCCACCTGATAGGCCCGTGGCCCCGTTTTTTCATTTCCTATTTTTGCTCTGACCATAATATCGAAAGTACGAAAAACAAACCGTTATTTGTTTTTTGGTATCAGATTCATCCGATTTTGGATTCTCAATTGAATATGAAAAGAACAAATGATACACGGATTCAGAGCCCATGGGGAAACTACTGGTCAGATGAAGAGCCTACAGTATAAAGAAAAAAAAGTTACAAAAGATATGCAAACCATGAGGACAGCAGATGGGTCTTATAGCACTCATACACAGTTTGTTGAAAGCTGTGTTGTTTTACTATAAAAACATACCACCTTTTCATGCTGTAGTAAGCTTATTTTGTTTACATGATTTGTATATTCAACCCCCCTGAGTATTTTATTTCTGCGTTAACTGAATATTGAGTATGACTGGGTGGAGGAAATCCACTTTTTTCCTTTTCCGAAGGTGTTTCCTTGCATAGGTAGATAGATAGATAGATAGATAGATAGATAGATAGATAGATAGATAGATAGATAGATAGATAGATAGATAGATAGATAGATAGATAGATAGAAACTTTATTGATCCCAATCCTTGGAAATTGCTTTTTAGCCATCAACCTGTCCGTACATATACACAACATATATACAATTTGACAAGGGGTAGACAGAACAGGAAGACAGAGGAAAAATACAGCATGACATGAGGAGAGGGGAGGAGGAAAAAAAAGCAACCCCCAGACTATGCCCCTATGGGGAGTACAGTGTGGGAACAGGAAAAAAAACACCTCAGCAACACAAGCACATACACTTTTACTACATGAAATACACATGACTTGCAACAGGGGAAGGGAGTGGGGGGTGGAGGTAATCCAGCTTGGGCAAGCAGCCATCCTCTCCTGCAGCCGATAACTGCGCTGGTCTCAGGCCCGCTTGACCGACTGGGGGTACAAAGCGGCGAAGGCGTGGGATGGGGGTAGTGGGGGGGGTGATTGCATATCTGTATGTAGGTACGTATGTATGTATGAATGAGTCCGTGAATGTGTAGGCCTGGAGAGTCGCCTCTCCTGGCACCACAATCTCGGTGTAATGGAGATGACCTTGATCAGGTCTCAGATAGAGTCAACAACCAACAGGTGTCTGTGGGGTGGGGGGGGGGGGAATGAAAAGTGAAAGTGAGTTTATTTTGGACCTTGAGTGACTAATGGAAAAAAGTTATGTTGAAACGAAAGTAAGATGCCAGTTATAAACCAAAGGAACAACCCATTCATACAGTCATTTACACTTCAACCTACACACAGAGCAGGTCTGCTGTCAGGTAATCAGTTGCGTTTTGTTTTTTCCAGGAATTCTGGTTTTTGTTTTTTTTCTGTTGCATTGCTGTTGCTGTTTTCTGTATTGTTTTATAATTAAACGTGTGCAAATAGGTAGAATGTAGTCTTGGATAAGCTTTCACAAAGGACTCAAAGATCACATACACAACTTAACGCCTCTAAGAGAGGACATTGGGTTTTCCCCCAGAAATGTTTTGTTTTAGTTTACATTGGCACATTGTCCAGAAATTGTAAAAATGTTACAGATAAATATTCAGATCTTGAAAGGTGCCACGCCCCTCCTATTCACACACGATTAGGGATATCATGTCCTGCATGATTAGGGATATCATGTCCTGCATGAAACTGGAAAAAGTCATACCACCCAAAATTCAGGGAATACATTCTTTAAAATATGGCGGCCTTTTCTGACTCTCTTTGAAAAGCCTTTGGGTAATCCCCCTCCCCCCTTCCTGTGTATATTTTCATTGTATTTGATGATCTATGTTATGTCTGTATGTGATTTAATCTATTCTGTCTTATATAAATGAAAGTACTCCCTCTTTGTTGCTCATTTTAGGTTGTTTATTTATCAAATTATTATTATTATTATTAGTATTATTATTATTAGTATTATTATTATTTATTAATGTATTTTTCCCTTTTGTAAAAGGTCATCCTTTCTGGGCAGAGGTGTGTGTGTGTGTGTGTGTGTGTGTGTGTGTGTGTGTGTGTGTGTGTGTGTGTGTGTGTGTGTGTGTGTACATTCAGAGACAAAAAATAATAAAAGTAGACCTCCACATGTTGGGTACTTTTGTTTGTACTTGTGTTGTTACACATCTCGTCTGCAAGGCGACATCTCTTGTATTGATTTCTTCAACAGTCACTAATGACTATGACTGTGTTTTGCAGGCACATTCTTTTCAAAAATGTACCGAATCTCCTGGGTGGAAGATGACTTTAAAGGGACACTAAGTAGTTTTTCTAGTAATTTATTACCTCAAATCAACGTCTTCATTCATAAATAAGTCCCCATTGGTGTACAATGATCAATGTCAACAATCTCACTTATCCTCCTGAGCGAAGAATCACTTATCAGAATATACATAGTGCGGGCAAGCTCTATG
>JAOPHQ010001418.1:775000-882626 GCA_030340625.1 Merluccius polli | reverse complement strand
GCTGACACAGGAGCAGCGAGTCCGGTGACCTGGCTGTTTCCTCTTTGCCGAAACCGCAGCATTGCAAACAAGAGCGGAACTTAAAGTAAATAATCGATCCCAACAGGCTAGTATCGATCCGATACCGACTTGGTTATCGATAGGCCTACTATCAGATAATTTGGATCGATCCGCCCACCACTAGTCAGTCATTACTGACTTCGCTGTTCGCCGTCATCACAGGACAGGCGGAGGTAAAAGAAAAGAGAAACAACGGAAAAAGGCGCCGGACGTTAACTCCTACATTAATATCTAGAGGCCCAGATGAGGGATGGTTGCAGCAATATTAGCCCGCACAGAGGACGCCCCCGGTCCCGACACCCTAGTCTAATATTGATTACCAACCAAATAAATCATCAAAATGTATTGATAAATATGGTGGGGGGTAATTGCCTCGTAAATGTTAAAATAATAATAATAATATAAATGTTTCTTGTAACTCCGTTTGCCTGTAAATACATGGGGGCAATGGGTCTGATGAACCTCAAATACAGTCCGCGTAGCATTTTTAAGCTAGCTGCGCCGTGTTTCTCAGTCTGTCTCTTTCTGGGCCTAATTTATACTCCTGCGTAAAGTGCCGTACGTCGGTTACCCCTCTTGCCCACTGGATGCGTTCGTCAATGCATCCCATTGACTTTGAATGGGGCTGAGCCGCAATGCATTGTGGCTCCGTCAGTCAAGTCGGCTCCGTCAGTTTGCGTTGAAAAGTTGAGAACATTTTATCTTTTCAGGCCAAAATGGATCCGTCAGCCAATCAGAACGACACCCCTCCGTCAGACACGCCTTCCGTCTTCCGTTGACGGTTGAATGCAGTGGGTAACAGCGTTACGGAGAGCCCTCTACGTCGCCGGAGAGCCTGTCCGTCACTCCGTCAACGGACAACGGAGACGGCAAGGGCTGCGATTGGTCTAAAACATCATTTTTCCTGGTCCTCGAAAAACGAGGACCAGGATGACGCGATGCACGACATATACACTATGCTCTATGGACGCATAAAGCTCCAGGATGCCAACCCGACCTACTTGAACCTATAACTTAAGAGACGGTGGCAAATTGCGCTACATGGTTGTAAAAAGTTTGTTTTTAGCAATTACGTTTTTTACTTTTAAAGCATTTCATTTATTATTAAATTTATCCCCTTTGAACTATCCCTCTTAACTATATCCCTTTTGTATGGCGACTATCGAACCACTTATTTAGTCACCGAGAGGCTATATCGGGAAATATGTTTTTGCCAGACGCGCTGCGTGGGTACTCTTTTTGCGTTTTGTTGGTTTATTAGATAAGTTAAAAACGTTCCATATCCATAATAGCATAGTCCTAAAGTGATCGGTGCTAAAGTGCGTTAAATGTCAATAGATTGTGCGGTCAGCAAAGTTGGACTTCCCCCGTCCACCCCCTCTCATCTCAAACATTTCATTCAAAACCAAACCCGCGCGTGAACAGCTGACTTTTACCACTGATCCTGACTGACGTAGCCCCCACCACGTGACCTGTCAGTCTGCCTATACCTGTCACCAACATTCCGGCCCCTAATTATTACATGTTATTACACAGTAGTAATAATTACCAACGCATAAATTCATAATAGAAAAACAATACAATTACAATTTTCTTTTTTTTTTTTCTATTTTTCACATTTTTTTGTCTTTTTTTGCGATTTTTTGTGCGCAAGGAGAGAGTTCATAATTCCTATGGCCATTGCAGGTCTTCATCCTTCTTGAACCGAACCCGCCCCAAAGTAAAGTCAATCCAAAGTCACGAAAAAAGTCATGTCAGGCAAAAGTCAATATAATCCAAATCCATGGAAAAGAAGGGAAGCCTTCACGACTCCGTCGACTCCTGTAGAAGGCAGATCTTTGTCACGGGTCTGCAGAGAAGGCTGGTGCGGGTCTTGATCCGGACCTGTCGCACCAGTCCGTTCCTGTCTGGCATTGTCTCTGTAATCCTCCCAATGATCCAGGAATTGCGAGGTGCAGAATCGTCCATTATGATCACTATGTCACCGGGGACAAAGTTCCTCTTGATCTTTGTCCATTTCTGTCGTTCCTGTAGTTGTGGCAGATACTCTTTAATCCACCTATAGTCCACGTACAGTAGCAAAGAGGCTATAAAAGCCATCAGTTCATGCCACAGTCAAATCCAATTTCGCATCAGGTCCGCAGGCCTCGCAAACAGAACAGTCTCTGATTTTGTGTCACATTTCCGTGTCGGACCAGGGACGAGAAAACAATCCAGGCGGCTGGGCTATTCTTGCTTTTGCATGATGTGTGGGGCCTGCATGTCCTCCGCGAGGAACCATGGTGGCAGGGCAGCCTACCTGCACTGCGCGCACCGCCCTACAGATTTTCTTCCCGACACGGTTCCATGTCGCGCCCTTTCCGGTCTCTGGGTTTGCTCATTAGGCTCCGTTCGGGCCCTTTTGCAGAGAGGTGCTTGGGGTGTCTCAGGCGGGTGGGACCGTGTCACACTCGGGCCTCGGGTTCTAGCTCAGAATCTGACGCGGTCACTGTCCTTTTCCATTTCAAATTCGATGTCTGACCCGCCATCAGAGTCCACTGCGTGCATGTTTCTGTAGAAATTCCAACGCCTGCTAGACATTCATCTTCCTTTGTTTGCGGAATCTGCGTGCCATTTTCTCTGGAGTTTTCAGGCTTGTCTTAAATGTAGTATAGTCTTTTTGGAATGCCGCATCCCTGCCAAACCTCCCCTTGAGGTTGAGAGTGACGTTGACTGCGCTGGCCACTTTGCGATTGTTGGGCATGGTGACTGATTTGTCCTTCAGCGGCAATCCAACAACATAATGGCCATCAACCAGTTCCACAGTCTCGTTAGCCATTTCCAGGAACTTAGAGTCTTCCCTTGACAGCCCTTGCAGTTCATCCTGGCTGTTTTCAGGGAAGTCAGTCTTGAATTGTTGGTTCCAGAGCTCGTCAAGAGTGACAGCAGAGATCCTGTTGATGCTAACTGCAGACTGAGTCACAGGATCGTCACTGCCCTCTCCTCCAAGGGGTCCATTTACAGTCCATCCAAGCATTGTTTTGACCGCATATGGCCCTCCATCCACACTTCGGATGACTTCCAGTGGTTCCAATGCTCTGGGAACATTCAAGCCAATTAACATCTCCACGTCTGCATCTATCTGTGGCAGATAGACAGGCTTCAGATGTGGCCATCTTTCCAGATCTTGCTGTCGTGGATGTTACCTCTGTTAACAGGCATTTGATGTTGTGTGAAGATCTTCGGCATTTCACAGTACCAGTCACTGTCCAATCCAGCGACCTCCAAGTCCGATGCAATGCAACTGTCAACCACCTTCTCTTGGCCCATGGTACGTAAAAGAATCCTTGTTCTTCTCCCAGAGAGTCCCAGCTTATCCATCAGACCCATTGTGCAGAAGGACGCTGAACTCCCTGGGTCCAGAAAGGCGTAGGTTTCGACTGACCTTTGACCTTTACTGGACTTAACCTTGACTGGCACGATAGCAAGCTTACAATCCTGCTCACCGGCCCCAGTAAGACCACCGGTTTGGACTTCGACTAGAGCACTGTCCACTGCTCTGTCAGAGTTGCTCCTGCCTTTCTCTGGATCTCCATTCTCCTTAGAGTGGATATGGAGCAAGCTGGGGTGTCGTGAGCCACATGTCTTGCAAGACAGACGTTTCCTGCACTCCTTGCTGATGTGCCCAGTGCACAAGCAGCCGAAGCAAACTCCATTTTTCTTCAGGAACTCCATCTTCTCACTGTGAGCTTTCTTCTCCAATAGAAAACACGACTCCAGTGTGTGTCTACCCTTTTTGCAGAAAAGGCAGGTCTTCTCGGGTCCATCTTTAACCCTGTTCTCCCAATGAGCATCTCTCTTCCACAGTAGTGAAAGTTGTGGCAAAGCTGCTTCCTCTAGCCTTAGGACGAGGCACAGGTTTAGCTCTACCACTTTCTTTGAAGGCCCCTATGACTGGAGCATCTTGTATATCTCCGAATACAGGGTCTGTAGTGATCCTAACTTCACGCTCAATAAAGGTCACAATATCAGCAAACATAGCTCTTTTCCGAGGCTTTTCCTGAATGTCACATGCCTTCGCTCGCCACTTGTCTCTCAACTTGTAAGGCAGCGTCTTGATCACAGAGACCAGTTTTGCAGACGTGTTCAAGTCAGATAGGTTGTATACATCTTTCATGGCATTGTGACATCCTCGCAAGAATAAAGCTGTATGCTTGTAAAGCTTTTCCATCCTCCGACTTTATTGCTGGCCATGCAAAGATCTTGTCCATATAAGCGGATGCTATGACGTGCTCATTTCCAAAGTGTTCCTGGAGTAAAGGCCTTTGCTGTAGCATATCCAATGCCATCAGTCATGTGTTGACAACTTCGGACTAGCTGTTAGGCTGACCCCTGGTGTATTGCTCCAGGTAATGCAGGAGGTCAACAGCATCGTCAGTCCTCAGTTCTATGGTCCTGCTCAAATGACTGCATAAAGGCATGATAGTGCAGAGGGTCACCGTCAAACAGTTTGGATGTCTCTTTTAGGTAGTGAAGCAATGCATTGCTGATGCACCAACATCGAAGTTATGTCATTTTGTTTTTGCATTATAGACATCATGGTGTCCTGTTCACTGCTGATGTTTCCGGAAGCAGATTGTGTGCGTCTATGCAGAGACAGTGGGGCTCCTGTAGCCTTTGGGACTGTGCTCTGAGCCTGTGTGGGGGCTGAGGTCTTCTGGAGATGTTTTGTTTCCATCACATTGCCTTTGTTTCGGCCTTGTGCCTCCAAACTCTGCAGGTTGTCCTTTCCAACGTCTCCAACATTTTGCCGTACAAAGGTCTCTGCATTAAAGTTGAGGCCACTTTCAAAGTAGGCTTCCATTCCATCCAATTTCTGAGAAGCCAACACTCCGTACCCCTGACCCAGAGGTTCTCAAAACATTAAGCTTTGCGCGGCCGATGCGGCCATGTCCGTTTCAAGTTGAAGTTGTTCCTTTTGCTTTCTGACTCGAGCTTCCTGCTCTTGCAGCGCATGCCTTATTTGGCTTCCTCTTCCTCAAGAGCATGCTTTTGTTCGAGCAACCTTTTTCGAGCTATTAAAGCAGCCATTTCAGCTTCGGCTCTGACACGGGTAGATGCAGTTGAGGACACTTTTGACCTGATAAGATTTTGAACCATGATTCTGGCTGCTATAGTTTGATATGCTGTCATCTGGCTGAATATCATCCTGAACATATGTGACTGAGGCCCAGTCACTTCCACATTTTCCACACCTCCATTTTCCTCTTCTGCAGCCTCATGTAGCAGAGGGCTTTCATTTGATCTGTTAGCCACCAGCAGAGGCCTGCTTGGGGATCCTCTGAGTCTGGTTACAGAAAACCATGCATTTAACATCCTCAATAAAATCATCTTTACGTTTAATGATTTTGAGAACCAACCAGTTTGTTTTTCTTGTTCATCATGAGGAATGAGAGGCATTAAGGAAGCATGTAGTTCATTAGAGGTGTTGAGACAATTTCATCAAGCCATCAAGTTTCCCTTTAACAGCTGAAACATGTTTTCCATCTTTCATGAGCTCTTTCATAGAGCTTATCACAGTCTTTATTTCATCCACTTTCCTTTTTCGTTCCTTTTGTATGGACTCAATTTTATTTGCAAGAGCCTTTTCAGTTAGAATTACTTTCCTCTTTCCCATGTCCTGTTTCCCAACATCTGAACCAACACTTGTTCCACTCATCTTGAACGCACAAGTAAATGATCACAATGAGAGAATCCAAAGCAAAGCAGCCACATAAAACAGTCACAGCTATCGGCGATAGCAGAGACAGAGCAGAGCACGTTAGTTTGTCACACACACAGCTTGGCCCGGCGGGCCGCGAACACAGCGTGATATCACAATTCACAATGACAGACAGTTTCCACTCAGCGGCGGGACCAGATCAAAGTGTTCCAATCAATCATTATCACAGCAGTCACGGAAACGGGTCGGGTACGTTACCGCCTATCCTCTCAGTCCGTCCTTGTTGTCTGTTTGTTTGTGCGCGTCCTCCTTACATTGTTTGCATATCATGCATTCCTTTGTTGCTCCACGCGTCCATTTGTGACATGTCGGGTCCTTTCGTGGCTCCAATCCATGTGGTTGTGTCACAGTTTTGCTGACAAATGTATGGCGACTATCGAACCACTTATTTAGTCACCGAGAGGCTAGATCGGGAAAATATGTTTTTGCCAGACGCGCTGCTTGTTCAAAGAATCACTTAACAATGGGTACTGCGTTTTGTTGGTTTTATTAGAGATAAGTTAAAAACGTTCCATATCCATAATAGCATAGTCCTAAAGTGATCGGTGCTAAAGTGCGTTAAATGTCAATAGATTGTGCGGTCAGCAAAGTTGGACTTCCCCCGTCCACCCCCTCTCATCTCAAACATTTCATTCAAAACCAAACCCGCGCGTGAACAGCTGACTTTTACCACTGATCCTGACTGACGTAGCCCCCACCACGTGACCTGTCAGTCTGCCTATACCTGTCACCAACACCTTTTGAACTTGTTTACTTGTGTGAAATGTTGTGTGAATCTTGTGTCAAATCTTGTTTACTTTGCACCTTGTTTGTTTTGCGGGGCGGGACATTGCATTGCGTATCCGGCACCACGACGGAGAACTGCGAGGGCTCGAGGGGTCTCCATGGTTACGCAGTCGTAGAAGTATAACCAGCGCTTTATTGTTCGGCAACGGCGGAGTAATATTTATAGACGGGTTTCTGGGCAACGTCACAGCAGATATGCGTGCGCACCCAGGGGGCAGAAAGCGTGGACTACATACAGACAACCGTCAAGATGGCAAGGATTTGTTGTGCCGTTACAATGATGTAGTCGCTAATATAACGGGAACAAAACGGTTTATTGCCCCTGGCTGCGCGCGTATCCAACCATGTTTGTACGGGAAACCCGTCTATAGTGATGAGGCATTTCCCACGTGATCGCGGCTAGGTCCACGTGGTAATGTCTAGTTGACCCAATCGTATTGCTTGGTCGGAACTACCTGTTTATTGTAGCGCAACACATGCCATCAAAAGTAAACATCGGTCATCAAAGTAAAGAATGACATCATGAAAATATGGACATTAAAAAGTGGAATATCCAAACGTTAACTTAGGAACTGTCCTAATAGTTACTTGCTAGGGGGGCCTACCAATTACATTTTAGTGCAGTTTATATAAAAACTGCGAATAGTAGGCCTAATGATAATATTACTAAACTAATAATTCTACTAATATAACTAGGCATACTGTACTGCCAATTTAAGATACCTGTATAGCCGACTTACTATAACTGGATATATGACTTTGGATATGCCTTTTTGTTTGAGACTATCCATGCAAAGGAAAACCTTTCAATAGCAGAACCAACTTCTTAATTGCTAGAAATGATGAATAGGTTAACAATGCAAAACTCTTTGTGGCTAACATATATGCAAATATTTAGGTCCCCGTCTGTGATTGGTGCAGGAGGAAACAGGCGTCGCTCACCCTGTACACCTGTATAATGGTCAGAACAATCTTCCCAGAGAGGGCTCATTTTTTTCTCTGTAGGGAAAAGCCTGTGTGGGTGAAACATCATGCAGGGGGGAAAGATACTCCTATGGTGAGTAAATACAGCTTTTCTATCGTTCCTGGAATTGCTAAGATCAAACTAAGAAACACATTCATATTTTGCCATCTTTGTAGACTGAATTATAGACAAAAGATAATATACTGTTTTATCCCATGTCAGTAATTGTGTTGTCGACTGTTTATATAGGCAAGGCTTGAACGTTTGCGTGTGTTAGTATTAGATACACACCCTCCATCCTGGGTTCCTCTCTAGAGGATCCTGTTCTTGTCAAGACCCAAAGGTGCAGAGAGAGAGAGACTGACACAGATAAAACTAGAGAAAACCAGACAAAAAGACAAGGCGCGTGTGTGCATGTACGCCCCAGACACACACACACACACACACACACACACGCATGCACACACGCATAGGAACACACATGCATAGGCATGCACACGCAGACACGCACGTACACACATATCCACAGGCTGTCAAGGAAAAGTGTGTGGCAGCAGTAGTGCTTGCTGATCTCATTGCATTGGCATGCAAATTGGCTCCTTTGCATGGGCAGTTCCTGTCTCTCCTAAACATGGGGCTGTAGTCAAATAATATCCTCAGAAAATGATTAATGCGTTCACAAGTAACCCCAAGCTTTTTGCAAATATATGTGGTAGATAAAATTAGCTCTTTATTGCCCATAATCCCTATAATTTATGGAAATGAATTAAAGTTTTTGGCATCCACAGCAGAAATTATAACTTGTAACTGCATGTGTGATGTAGTTAAATTTGATTTTTATTATACTCAATATGGAAATCGAGTATAAAAAACACAGTTGATTCAGGCCATTTAAAAAAACCAAACAACTTCAGACAAACAAAATTGGAAAGTAACAAGTACCTGTGTACTTTGCCATGTATATTACATATTACATTTTCTTAGTGTTGTTGTTTAACATTGTTTTGTTGGTTTATAGCTCTCTGGGCTTTGTGTGCTATGGGTAGAAACACTAAGGGAATACTGCTTGTGCAAATGCAAGTGAGGAACTCACTTTGCATGTCAAGTGCAAATGAAAGTGCTCCCAACTTTGCATTGACCAAAGGTTCTTCCAGAGGCCTGTCCTACTCATTTACTCAGGGAAAAGTGTGAGCATGCATGACATTTAGATTCCCAGGAAATAATATATTGCTGTTTTGTATTTTTTTGTTTTTCAATAGAAGACATTTCATTCACAGACACGATGTCCGCGGTGTGGGTGATGTACTGGAGCGGTCAGAGGAACACAGGTAGGAGGTATTTATTATATTGTTTTATGTATATACATGTATATACATAGATTGTATTACACACACACACACACCACACACACACATATATATATATATATATATATATATATATATATAAGTTTTGTTGTGTTTGACTATGCAATGACAATACAATCTAATCTAGTGTGTGTGTGTGTGTGTGAGACAGCTTTGTGTGTCCATTGGTGTGTCCTGCGGCGCCTGCTGTGTGTGATTGCAGATAGGATGTGCAGAAGCAAATCTTCAGCACATGTCCATTCACACATGCCACCAAACCTACAGTACATATCCTCTGTGTTGCCATGGTTTCAGCACACTGCTGGGCTGCCAGGGCTGTGACCTCGAGATGACGTTCTGACCAGGAGATCAGGAAGCCTGACTGGTAGAGAGGAGATAGAGGACAGACAGTGGGCCGCTGGAAGAGTGGGAGATGTCGACCTTCACCGGCCCTACTCGCACAAGGGGAAAGGTGGGAAGAGCACATTTGCATGTTGACTTTCACTTCCCCCTGGCCAAAAATAACACGTAAAGAAACCTCCCTCATTCCCACTGCCATCAATGAAAATGAGTGACTTGACATTTTGGACACCTGCCTTTTAAAGGTGCTGTAAGTATGACTTAAGAGCTATTATTTTAGTCATTTCTTAGAAATGGCATAGCCATCCATCAGCATATAAGTAAGTGAAATGTGCTGTGAGAATATCTTTTCGAGTTGATTGTGCCAGCCTCTGTAGTGGCCAATTTAGATTTTCGACGGCTCCTGTCTCATTTCTGACCAATCAGGGCATTTCTTCCCTGATTGATTGGGGGAATCCATATGCCTGTCAATCACAGGTGCGTAAAATGCAACCCTTCTCAATAGTGGAGAAACATAGGGAGGGAGGGAGTAGAGAGAGAGGGGATGTTTTTTGGGGTTGTGTAGTTTTCCAAATCTTTTCTGCTCTCTCTATTTACAACTCTCAAATCTACAGCAGCTTAAAACCACATTGCTTGTTGTTGTTTATTACTGAGCCACATCCAAAAGACAATTTCTTGTCAATCCAATAATAAATGAATTGGAGTCTGACATGGATTCACAGCAGAATAACATGTATCTCTGAATCCACCTTGTTTCCCTCCCGCATCCAGTTTGTGAGGGTTCAGAGCAGGACAGACCCGGTGTTGATCTACCGGATGCTGACAGAGCAGTGGGGCCTTGCTCCTCCACATCTGGTGGTGGCGCTGGTGGGTGGGAGACGAGCTGGCCCAGATGAAACCCTGGCTCAGGAACACTGTGAGGAAGGGCCTGGTCAAGGCTGCACAGAGCACCGGTAGGAGCGGTTAGGTTATCCTCAGCATGTATGACCTGACATGAACTAGCTCAACAGACCCTTTTCATAGAGGTGTCATCGTAGGACAAAGTATGGCTGTTCTACTTATCTCCACTAGTTTAGTCTGCTACCCATCGCCCTGGTACATAAAAGTAGCAGACCCATAATTAGTGTTATGAGCGACATCTGTGTTTGTCCTACGATGGCGCCTTGGTGAAAAGGGTCTATTGCATTTCAGAGCATTCACAACCGTTTTTGAATTTCGATTGTATCAAGATTAAAAAAACTAATCTGTGTACATGAAAGGCACAACACGCTCACAACCGTCTCAGCCTGTTTACACGTAGGGGCAGTTTGTAAGAGATAGCCTCTTGATATGCGCACGCACACGCACACACAGGTTATGTGTTTGTACCACAGCCATGGCTTGCCCAGTCTCCGAGAATGAGCAGAGACGTAACATCCGTGGTGTATGAGTTTACATTGCTTTGGATAATGCCCCCAATCTTGTTAAGTCATAATTGCAAGGGCTAGGAACTGTATTGGTTGATGGCCGGTGACGAAGAGAGCTAATCACATGACTTGACCATGCTTCCACACGAGTTTCAGTCTAAACAACATATCTCTCGACAGTCGGTCATCTACGTCTGTCGTACAGCCGTTCCCACCTGTTTAGATGGAGAAAACATCTCTCTCACCCCCGCTTTCAAATTGCGATTTGAAGAGGGATTTAAGAACAAGGCCATGTTAGCTTTGTTTTCTTAGGAATTATCCTAGGCAGAGTGTGGTTTTAGCACATATTAACAAATTGATACTACAAATAATCATACAAACAGGCACACATACTTACACAATAATTTGCATTTACAGGGGCATGGATTTTGACCAATGGGCTTCGCTTTGGCATCACCAAGCACCTTGGGCAGGCGGTGCGAGACCACTCCCTGGCCAGCACGTCCTCCAAAGTACGAGTGGTGGCCATTGGCATCACCCCCTGGAACATGATCCAGAACCGAGAAGCCCTGCTCACAGCCAAGGTACTGTAGTAGAGCTTAGAGCTATACGATATATGTGTATGCACATGTATTGTTATTATATATTTTTTTGTATAGGCTATGACATATGTTGGTGGAGTGTTTTTTTTTCTACTGCTGATGGAGATACACACACGCATGCACACACACACACACATGCAATGTTTAAACACAGTAAAGACAACAGTAATCATTCTTTAAGCACACGTTTTCTCATGGTACTTGCCCTACTAATAATAGCCATTGTGCTGTCCTGTGTGTTTCTGCTTGTCATGCATGTGTGTTTGTGTCGCCCAGCCGGACAACCCAGCGGCGTATAAATCTCAGGACCTCCCGCATGGCTCCGTCTACTCCCTGGACAGCAACCACTCCCACTTTGTCCTGGTGGAGGAGGACCCCCACCGGCCCGGGGCCACCAGCGAGATGAGGGTCAAGCTGCTCAAACACATCTCCCTCCAGCGCACCGGTCATGGAGGTCTGTCTCTCTATCTGTCTGTCTCTCTCTTTATCTGTCTGTCTGTCTATCTATCCCTCATTCTGAAATAATACACATCTGTTACAAGTTCAAGCGCTGCTGCTGTATAAAGTTGGGCTGCAACTCACGATTATTTTCATAGTCCATTAATCTAACAATAATTTTTTCAATTAATCGATTCATCATTTAGTCTAGAACATGTCATAAATAATAGCAAATGCCATCACAAGTTAGCAGAGTCCAAAGTCCAAAGTTAGAGTCCAAAGTGATGTCTTAAATGTGCTTGCTTTATCTGACAAGCAGCCAAGAAAAACTAAGGTATTCATTTTAGAATAGTCCAACATTTGAATTTCTGAAGCATCAAGCAGCAAATGTTTGGTATTTATATTTTGTACTTGATAAATTACCTAAACGATTCATCGATAATACAAATTTGTTTCGTTTAATTTTCTGTCAATCAACTAATCGATGAATTGACTAATCGTTGCAGCCCTAGTATAAAGCATGTATGGTGCATGAGGCAAGATTCAAGAGATTTTATTTGTCACATATACATAAAAGTACGTTGAGTGAAATGTGGCAACAAACTCCCAGGCAGTGCACATTAATGCAAGTACAAGAAATTGAAAAAGCTAAGCTAGAAACAAAATACCAGGTATAAAGGAAAATATACAAAAGAATATAAGGCAGGTGTTTTAGCTGCGTGTGCCTCTCAAGAGGTGTCGGGCCCATGGCTCCTGCAGCGCTTCAGATATCTCGCAGCAGTTAGAAGCTGACAGACGAGCTCATCCGTCAGGTTCTGACAGGTGGTTGATTATAGGGGCTCAGGGCACAGCTACCGTCCTATCGTCCTAGTTCCTCTTACGGAGAAGGGCCAGTTTGCTTTGGTGACTCGCCCCCTTGCTCCTCTCTACGATGTGCAGTAGCACATTTAAATTCCAAGGAGCAGTGATGACATTTACCGACTTACAGCCCTGGGCCCTCATTTGTCAACATTGCATAAGAACAAATCTGTGCCTAAACCATGCGTACAAAGTTTTATCGAGAAAACGTTGGATTTATCAATTTGTTCTTGGCTTGTGAATGTGTGTACATCGGGGGTAAATGTACGCACAGGGTCTGTCCATGCGTATGCACAGCAAGCAGTAGAGTGAATAGGAAAATCACTAGATAGAAATTGCAAACATGAGCAGTTAATGCTTTTGACCAACTTATACAAATACAATTCCCTCCCCGGGAAGTAACGTGATTTTTAAAGATACAATTGATGAAGTCCTACGCCTAAAGTAGGCCTTTGCAATAATTGTATCTAGTAAGATGGATAATTGCACATTAATCAGATAATTCGACTATGCTGCATATTACTAATCGAAGTCATGTCAAGAAATTGTTTAAAATTACGGCAGCTGTAGGGGGGTGCTCGTGTCGGGATATGGTGGGGGCAGAGGATGTGGTGGGAGCTGATTTAACGTTGTTAGAGGATGTGGTGGGGGCTAATCTAGTGTTGTTAGAGGATGTGGTGGGGGCTGATCTAGCTTTGTTAGAGGATGTGGTGGGGGCTGATCTAACGTTGTTAGAGGATGTGGTGGGGGCTGATCTAGCTTTGTTAGAGGATGTGGTGGGGGCTGATCTAACTTTGTTAGAGGATGTGGTGGGGGCTGATATAGCTTTGTTAGAGGATGTAGTGGGAGCAGCGGGGCTGCACAAGAAGAAGGGAGCGCGTTTTATTATTAAATATTATTAGGTATTCACAGAGTATTTGTGGATACCTATTGTATCTGTTAGGATTATTATTAGGTATTCACAGAGTATCTGTGGATACCTATTGTATCTGTTAGGATTATTATTAGGTATTCACAGAGTATCTGTGGATACCTATTGTATCTGTTAGGATTATTATTAGGTGTTCACAGAGTATCTATGGATATCTATTGTATCTGTTGTATCTATTATTATTCTGGGATGCCAATGCCCATACATCAGCCGTACATGGGTCAAAAGTTTTTAAATTTTGCGACCACATAGATATCCGCAATAAACATGTCCCCAAAAAGGTTTGGTACCATTTCGCCCATAGGGGGCGCTATAACTCACAGTCAAATTCAAGATTGATGACATTTCCTGAAACTTAGTATATAGGCCTTATTTTGCATGCTGACCATTTTTGCCCCTTGGACCCATAAAGTCTGTCGGGATAGATTATGCTGTACAGTGAAATATTTCGAAAATGTTTAAAAATCTCTAAATAACCACTGGCTACTTTTTTACCAAATTCGGTACACATGATCTATGTACACATCTGATCTAAAAAACTATAAAGGTTTTTGAAATATAAAAAAATGTCATTTTTTGATCAATTACAATTCCTCTTCAGAAGGTGTCTGACGCTTAGAAACCTTACAGCAACATAGAATACATCCCCCTGAACATGTTTAACAAATTTGGTGTATTGTCATAAATAAATGACATCAACAGTGTTTTAAGAAATGGACCACAGCCATACACTGTCGCCTGTCTATTAAGGGAGCTCAGAAGGTGGGGGGGCTGTAAGTCATGTGTGTGTGTGTGTGTGTGTGTGTGTGTGGTGCTGTGTTTATGATCACATGTGTGTGTGTGTGTGGGTGGATGCTTGGGGACGCTTTTGTCATTGCTCCCACCGACCACCGAAAAAGGGCAGTCGCTGTGCTCGGCGGTGCGTGTGTGTGGACTGAATACCTTTCATGTCAGTCCTAGTTATTAGTATTATTTTGTTGAGGTGATGATGTTGAGGTACCAGAGGTGGTGTTTTATGTGTTTTTTCTCTCTCCGGAACCGCAGGTACGGGGAGCTTCGAGATCCCAGTTCTCTGTTTGTTGGTCCATGGAGAGCCCAAAATCTTAAAGGTCTGTTGTGCTTGTTGTTCTGTGTGCTATATAAACAATGGGTTTTTATGCCTCTTAATGACTAGACATTACCCATTCTTTTCATGTTCTGGCACATACTGAAGATGTCAAATTGTTTCCACAATTTCATGATGGTAATGTAGCCAAATACCACACAGTTGTTTGTTTTGATTTGCAGCAATTGTTGAAATATATTCATTCAGATCAAATAAATAAAGAACAATAAAATTCCAATATTATTTCTCATATTAAAGAGTAAGTAAATCCCCAAACCACTTTTCAGTTGAAAACGGTTCCATTTGGGTCTTGGTGAACGTTTTCATGTTATTTTTTTACTAAAATGTATAAAGTGGGGGAAATTCTCTGTAAAATACATGTCTGCTACTTCCGGCTTAAAACACCTTTCTAGAGTGGTAGTTTTCTATTGGCTAGCTTGAGACAGTGTATCGAAAAATAATGCACGACGTGGGGCTAAGAACCGTTTGCCTCCGTGAAGTGCATTATTTTTCGATGCATGCACATCTCGGAGTGGATTATCCCGCTTATACCATGGCCACTTCAATCAATAAAAATATAAGGGTGTTGTTTCATATTTTGTGGTAATTCTGTCTCAAAAGTACAACTTTTAGCTCACATTACTTTGTGTGTGTCTGTTAACAAACGGCAAATGACCGGAGAAATATATGGGTCTGACTAATGCCTAATGTCAGTTAACATGAGATTCATATGGAATGCAGACGTTACCTTATTACTCCAGTAAATAGAGACGATCCTAGTAACGACATGGCAACGTTACCTTATTACTCCAGTAAATAGAGACGATCTTAGTAACGACATGGCAACGTTACCTTATTACTCCAGTAAATAGAGACGATCTTAGTAACGACATGGCAACGTTACCTTATTACTCCAGTAAATAGAGACGATCTTAGTAACGACATGGCAACGTTACCTTATTACTCGAGTAAATAGAGACGATCTTAGTAACGACTTGGCAACGTTACCTTAGTACTCCAGTAAATAGAGACGATCTTAGTAACGACATGGCAACGTTACCTTATTACTCCAGTAAATAGAGACGATCTTAGTAACGACATGGTAACGTTAACTTATTACTCCAGTAAATAGAGACGATCTTAGTAACGACATGGCAACGTTACCTTATTACTCCAATAAATAGAGACGATCTTAGTAACGACATGGTAACGTTACCTTATTACTCCAGTAAATAGAGACGATCTTAGTAACGACATGGCAACGTTACCTTATTACTCCAGTAAATAGAGACGATCTTAGTAACAACATGGCAACGTTACCTTATTACTCCAGTAAATAGAGACGATCTTAGTAACGACTTGGCAACGTTACCTTAGTACTCCAGTAAATAGAGACGATCTTAGTAACGACATGGCAACGTTACCTTATTACTCCAGTAAATAGAGACGATCTTAGTAACGACATGGCAACGTTACCTTATTACTCCAGTAAATAGAGACGATCTTAGTAACAACATGGCAACGTTACCTTATTACTCCAGTAAATAGAGACGATCTTAGTAACGACTTGGCAACGTTACCTTAGTACTCCAGTAAATAGAGACGATCTTAGTAACGACATGGCAACGTTACCTTATTACTCCAGTAAATAGAGACGATCTTAGTAACGACATGGCAACGTTACCTTATTACTCCAGTAAATAGAGACGATCTTAGTAACGACATGGCAACGTTACCTTATTACTCCAGTAAATAGAGACGACCTTAGTAACGACATGGCAACGTTACCTTATTACTCCAGTAAATAGAGACGACCTTAGTAACGACATGGCAACGTTACCTTATTACTCCAGTAAATAGAGACGATCTTAGTAACGACATGGCAACGTTACCTTATTACTCCAGTAAATAGAGACGATCTTAGTAACGACATGGCAACGTTACCTTATTACTCCAGTAAATAGAGACGATCTTAGTAACGACATGGCAACGTTAACTTATTACTCCAGTAAATAGAGACGATCTTAGTAACGACATGGCAACGTTACCTTATTACTCCAGTAAATAGAGACGATCTTAGTAACGACATGGCAACGTTACCTTATTACTCCAGTAAATAGAGACGATCTTAGTAACGACATGGCAACGTTACCTTATTACTCCAGTAAATAGAGACGATCTTAGTAACGACATGGTAACGTTACCTTATTACTCCAGTAAATAGAGACGATCTTAGTAACAACATGGCAACGTTACCTTATTAATCCGGTAAATAGAGACGATCTTAGTAACGACATGGCAACGTTACCTTATTAATCCGGTAAATAGAGATGATCTTAGTAACGACATGGCAACGTTACCTTATTACTCCAGTAAATAGAGACGATCTTAGTAACGACATGGCAACGTTACCTTATTACTCCCGTAAATAGAGACGATCTTAGTAACGACATGGCAACGTTACCTTATTACTCCAGTGAATAGAGACGATCTTAGCAACGACATGGCAACGTTACCTTATTACTCCAGTAAATAGAGACGATCTTAGTAACGACATGGCAACGTTACCTTATTACTCCAGTGAATAGAGACGATCTTAGCAACGACATGGCAACGGGGAAGCTTTCTAAAGGTAGTCCCCTCTGAGTCCGGTCCAAGTTGACAGTTACTAACGTTTAGCACATTATTTTTTAGACCGGTGATAAGGCTGCTGATGTTACGACCCGTCATAGCTGTGCATGTTATCGAAAAATAATGCACACCTCCCCAGCCAATCAGAATCGAGTATTTACTCGGGCCATGGTATAAATATATACAATACATATTAAAACATATTAAAACACAGATTCTCCAAATCCATGATTCAATTTGACTTTCGAATTGAAAGTCACGATTTGATTCGATTTTCGATTCAAACAATCAATTTTTTTTTTTTTTTTTTTTTTTTTAATTTTCAGCGCTGACGGCCATTGTTAGACTATCGAATCTTGAATGGTAAAGATCAACAGATCATTGGTTTTATGCCCTGACAACTGTAATTTACATTTTCAAATTCTTCTTTAAAAAGATACGCTACATAGTCCTTGGGCCAAGACCCAAAATTTCACATATCGGTATCACCTGGGTGGGCAAATTCTAGTTGTGATTTTTTTATTCCTATACATCCCTAGATTAAGTTTTGATATGATAGACCTTGCTGACTGGCAGCTTTATAGTATTTATCACCTCTTAAAGTAATAGACTGCTGCTGTTCAAAAACGAAAAATTGCATTCCCTGGAAATCATCTTTCTTTCATTATATCCTCTTCTTTGGGTGTGTTTGAACTATTGGCCAGCCATAGAGACTTGTAATAAACCCTTAAGTAGTCTTTCAAGTAATTTATCTAATACAGGTGTAAATATATAAGCTTAAATTAGCCGATTTTAGGTTCTAAATCATTGCAATGTAGTTGCTAATTAAGGATACTTTTTGACAAATTATATTTCTTCCCAATACCTTATTCAATAAGTGCAGAGGACAGACAGACAGACAGACAGACAGACAGACAGACAGATCGGGGGAAATTCAGCATTGACGGCACAGCATACAGACACAGGACATAAAAGCAGCATAACAAGACTACTTTATTATGAGATCAGATGAAAACAAAGTATAACAACATAACAGATGAGAACAGAAAAAATGTTACAATGTCAGTTAACATCATAGTGCCACTGAGTCACAGAGGGTCAATTATGATTGGCCCCTTAAGATCATCATTTTTTAATCAACATCAGTATCTTCATCTACATCTGAGTCTGTCAGGTGTGCAGGGGGCTCTTCCTCACTGCATTGGTTGGCACAGGTTTGTAATTTGCACAGGTTTGTGCACTTCAGCCCATTGTTGAGACATGTGCACTCAGGTAGTTTGCATGACCTCACACACTTGCAAGATAGCAACTGCAAGACAGCATCTGGTGCTGGGGAACCACGCATCCACTGTATATCCAGCTGCCCTTCATCATTTGTGGTCCATCCATGGTGCTTGGGGCTTGGTACAGATGGCTGGGTTTGAAGAGACCGTCTCCAGATAGCAGCCTGATAGTTGGCACGAACTGAATGCATAAATAAGCAATCCTGACATGGTGGAAGCTGGCTGGACTCTACCTCCCCGCGTCTGGTGCAGAAAAGTTGGTAGCGAAGAAGATTGACATCTGTAGTCTGCGTAGAGGGTACATACATGTGGCAAGTGATTTCCTCCAGCTTCTTGAAGAGCTCATCGGAGACAGTCCAAGCACGGCCCAGCTCAAGGAAGGCTTCCTGGTATGTCCTGTCTGATTTCAATCGTTTGAAGGTGCCCATTTTCCCACGTCCTGCAAATGCACTTACCGTGTCACAACCGGTGAATGCATGCATGCCAATCAAGGCACCAGCCACACTTTCACCGAGTGATTGACAAAGTTTAGTGATGTCCAGAAATCTTGTCCTGTTCTGTGTGCCACATTTTTGGTACACAGGGCATGGGATGTCCTTGCTGAAACCAAGAGACAGCACCAGAACATCTGTGTCATCAGCTATGATGATCGCTGCCTTGTAGCCAGACTCTGCTGCATGGAGAGCATGCAATAGCATGCGGGTGTCAGCTTCCTCCTGAGAAGATCTCAATTGTGTTACCTCCTCCCACTGGTCCTTAGTGATTTTGAAGCAGACTTCTTCACAAGTAACATACAGTGTCTTGACCTGTAGTTTATCTCTGTGCTCAGGCCGTTTCCATTCCTCCACCAAGAACTTGATGAGACTGGTTTTGTTGGCAGCGCTGCAGAGAAGTTTCCTCCACTGCTGGATATTGTGGCCAGAAACTATGTTTTTAAACTGGATCCCAATGTCTGCACCTCTGTTTGCCCTTTCTGAATGTTTGATTGACATGTCCTTGTAAACATCAAAGACAACATCAATCCGTTCACTATCGCCACCTTCATGCAAGACCTTGGCTAAGGTTGATTCTGCCAGCTGTGCAAATGTCTTGTCGTTCCCTTTCATTTTTTGCACCAGGCTCATTCCATCGATGATGGTTGTTGATGGTTTGGGGATTACTTCTGCTGGGGCAACACTCTTCTCCAACTCTCTGGCAAGAGCTGCTTTGTTCGTTTTACGAAGAGATCCATCCGCATTAGCTAGGGTCCATGGCACTGGTCCCAGGGGATGTGCTAACACATCTCTCATGTGTAGTTCCCGGCTCTGGGCCACCAAAATCATGTGGCCAAACAGATTCCTATCAGCCTTCAGAACTACATCCTTGGCTTGCCCTTTGTTGCGTGTTTTTTTCCCAATATCTGAGAATGTTTTCAGCTTCTTCTTTGTGATTGTGTCATAAAACGTTTTAATTGGTGGAGTTGTCTCAAGACGTTCATGTTTGAAAGCTTGATAGGCTTGCTCTCCTATCTTATGAGCATCAAGTAGGTCATTGACCACATGTGGTGGGGCAACAGTTGCTGTTGACAAGCTGACAAACTCACATTGGTCTGGACTAAATGGATTCAGCCAGCAGTTGTCCAGGATATCAACAATGGACTGAACACCAGCCTCATCTCTTCTGATCCTGGGCAGCTGTAAGTCTGGGTGATTAAATTGAGAATCTCCTTGACCTACCATCTCCCTCAGCTGCCTCAGGTAGGCACTGCGGTACTCTGAGGTTAAGTAGTACTTGTAGACAGCCGCGGTCTTGAGGCTGAAGCCTTTTGTTCCGCCAGATGTTTGTGTGTCCTTGTTGACAGTCTCCTCAATGGTCTGGTCAACAGGAATTCGTCCAAAAGGATTTCTGCTGCCAAGTTGGACGGAGAAGCCTCCTTGCAGGAAGTGGGCATGCACTTCCGGGTGATTTGCTGGCAGCTGTGTCATTGTGGCATAATAGTATGACAGGTAGCGGGCGTAGTTAAGCTTGTCATACGCAAAACACCAAGGGATCATCTCTCGGATGCATGCAAGGTGCAACATCCAGTTCCCTTCTCTAGAAGCACGAATTAAGCCCAACATGATATCTGTCATATCCAGGTAGGACATCCAGAAAGCTGAAAGACCTTGTTGGTTTCGGAGCGAGTCCAGGTAGACCTGGAATAGCTGTTGGGTGAGGGTGAATGAATCATTTTCAAGAAGCTCTGTGAGTGATGCCTGACAGATATCACCTTGGAAGCTATCAATTCTCCTCAGGGCTTCTTCCATGTGGGACATCTCTGTTGGATGTTTCTCCTTTAGCCACAGAAGGAAGCTTTTCCAGGCGAGCCTCATCAATGCTTCATAGACAAGCTTATGCAACCTGACAGCTCGATTGTATTTTCTGCCTTCCATCACTCCAGCTATTGACCCTTCCGCAATAACACCAGACTCCACACAGAGGTCCCTTAACCCTCCATCTTGGAATCGTTTTCCCAGAATGGAAAGCAGAATACAAATGCTGTGGAAGACCCCCATCCTGATGATAATATTTTTGAACTTCTCATGCTTCCACATGATTTCTGCTGCCTTAGCATACAGTGCTTGGTCAAACACACAGACGATTGTCTTTAACTGCAGGGACTCCATGATGCCTATTGCTTGGTTTAGCATCTCATACACAGTAGACAGTTCTGTAGCAGGAGCATTGATTGTTGGCAGGTAGCCTACCGTGTCCTGGACCACTGTGACATTGTTGCGGACCTGAATGTTGAAGCCAGTCCAGCTGCTCACGGACTGAGCTTCTGGGGAAGACATTCGAGCAAGCAGCCAGACAAGGTTCTTTGCCTTTGCATCCTGGACTTGTGCGGTAGTGTCAGCATCTACACTTGCGGTGTTTGGTGGCCCCACTCTCTGTCCAGAATTGTAGGTAGGTAGTAGCAATGTTTTGGGGCTGACACTCCTCTTCTTTGACTTGGTGACTGTAGGCATGATCCTTTGAGGTGCAGGTCCAATGATTTTTGCCTGGACAGCTATGCCGTTGACTCGGTGAGAGGTTCCTGCTCCACTACATGTTTCCTCTAGCCGGTCTATGTTGTCATAAGCCAGGGTGGTAAAAACATTTTGGTAAATGTTTGCTGGCAGTGGTAGATCATCTCTTGACAGTTCCAACTTCTGCAGACACAGCGCTGTGTCAATCTCTTCAAACTGGGAATAGGACACACTATGTCCAAGCCGGTTCAGAGTTTGCACCAATTCCGTGTTTCCTGTTAAGGACTTCACAGCAAAGGGTAGAAGTACATGTTTTGGTGGTTTGATTCTGCCATGGGTGACTGCAAAGACCAAGTCACTGCCAAAGGAGGTGACAAGTCGTTTTACTCTTTCAGATGGGCTGTTGCAGTTTCCACTCAGTAGTGTTTGCAAGAACTGAGTGATTGATTCAGGAATTAAGAATCCATCTTGTTCTACATCAGGTGGCCACACTTGTTTGGTGTCTTGTTTTATTATATCATTTCTCATCCACAAAGCTGCCTTTGTTACAGCATCATCAGAGTTCACAGATCTGGTTTGTTGTAGTTCGTTTTTCAGTGAGAATACTGTTTTGGCAAGCTCAGTCATTGATAGGCTGTCTGGGTATAGAAGAAGCTTTCCATTTTCATCAGGAAATATATGGATGGATCCACCAAGCTCAGTTTCCATCCTACGTCGTATATTTTTCTTGGTTGAGTCCTTGATCTGGCTGACACCAAGAGACTTCATGGATGATTGTAGTCTTGATGAGAGGTTTGTCATGCGTAGTACTTCTGGATTGGGAAAAAGTTCATTCCTAATGTATGAAAACAGTTCCTCATATGCTTTTTTTTCTGCTACCTCATACTGGTTTTCTGCATCTTCACTTTCTTCCCTTGACTTAGAGCAGGCAGCAGGTTGCCCACGTGTGTACGCACGGTAGCAGGACCTATGATAATGGCCCTCAGCAGCAACAAGCTCTCTACTAGTGATAGCAAGCATCCTCTGGTCCAGTTTGGTGGCTGCTGCTTTTCTGATCCTGTCATCTGCGCGCAACTCTGAACATTGTATAAGAGGTTCCCTCGAATTTTGGCCCTTCATATACTTGCTTGATTTTTCACAGAAGATACACTTCTCATCATACACTACTGATTTGCTTGGTGCATCTCTAGAAGGTCTTCTTGAACTTTCTTCTGCTGCTTCAGATGCAGATGCATTTTTTTGAGTGATAGAGTCCAGGGATTTCTTCAATGTGAAAATACTACGGCATCGGCGATGATACTGCACTGGTGGAATTTCTCCCTCACACAAATCTTTGGCTAAGTCCAAAATTGGGAGATGTTGTCTGATTTCTGCTGCCCTCAGCAAGGTTTTCCATGAGTCCAGATGTTGGGGTGACACCAGGTTCGAGTCGGAATCCCCATCAGAGCAGTGGATGATACATGCCTGTTTCCGCAACAGGTTGCTGCTGCCTTCAACTGAAGTTGGATTCATTTTTACGCAATGACGTGAGTCTCTGAAATAGACAAATGAATATTTTATTTTTACATGTAATTAAAAGTGTAAAAATGGTATAGATGTGCTCCCCCCACTTCTAATAGTAGCGCTACACCCCTGCATAATACCTTAAGTCACTGCCTTCATGCAATGAAAAAAATATAGTTGTCTCGAAAGAAGTCACTAAACAATGTAAAATGCTTCTTTAAATACTCATGCACATGCATATATATATTGTATGCATTTTCATAACCCTTAACATGCAATAAAAAGTTAGTTCTTACCAGTCAGCTGTGACAGCTGTGTCCCATTCAGCTTTGATTCCTGAAAGAACTGCTCCATCACCAAGTAATAGGCCACACTCACTTCATCAACAGCGATGATACTGCACTGGTGGAATTTCTCCCTCATACAAGTCTTTGGCTAAGTCTAGATTTGGGAGATGTTGTCTGCTTTCTGCTGCCCTCAGCAAGAACAGTGGATGATACCTGTTTCCGCAACAGGTTGCTGCTGCCTTCAACTTAAGTTGGATTCATTATTACGCAACGACGTAAGTCTCTTAAATAGACGAATGAATATTGTGTTTTTACATGTAATAGTGTAAAAATGAAATGATCAACTCATTTAATTAGACACAATTTTGTTTTATTTATAAAAAAGGAGCAGTGTGATGTCCAAAAAGAGTGTTATATGACTTTTAATGTGCTATTAGCTGTCTATGTTCTTTTTGGAATTAATGAAAATCCGCCTATAGAGGAAAATGACAAAATGTCAAAAAAATATAAAAAGCTGCTCCTGTGAAAAGTCTATCATATTTTAATTTACTTATATTGACCCTAAAAACAATTTAGTACAGGTAAGGTTTTGCCCACTCAAGTGATACCGATATCTGGACTGGCCCAAGGACTATAGTGTGTTTACTGGATGCAGGGTATGCACAGGTTCTATATGCGCATGCATATATGCAAAATATCTAAAGTCGTGATTTGTTTTGAACTTGCCTCATAGCAAATTAACGAAACAACAATAACTATTCAACATTTTAGAAGCTTCAGCAAATTGAATTTTCAAAATGAATTAGAAATAATTAAAATAGAGAGGCCAAGACAAGCACTTGTAAGCTTGCATCAATTTAAAAAGGACAAAGTTCTTCACCCTTTATGGATAACTTATAAATGTTTAATAAGGCATAGATGGTTCTCACTTAGGATTAGGTCATGCAAAAGTAAGTAAAACTAACAATTAGTAGATGCTTTACAACTAGCTTAAGTATTAGTTGCATCATTAGTAAGTGTTTACAAGTTGTCTATAAAGTATGACATTGCAGTTATCAAACACCTTAAAAATAAATAATTCATAACAGTATATATAAATGCTTATAATATAGTGTTTATTAATAGGTTAGTAATGATTTAATAATATATCATTCATGTTTTACTAATGATTAATTAAATATTATAAATGAACCTACTAATCAGAAACAAATCATTTGTAACAGTGTTTATCAATGCTTAACATAGTGTTAGTAGGTTAGTAATGATTTAATAATGTATTAATCACGTTTTACTAATGATGAATTAACTATTAAATAATGTTGTAAATGCTCCAAAGCATTTAGTTATTATAAAATCTTAACATAATGTGCTATAATGCGTAATGTAATCGTTAATCCTTTAAAATGTATTACTCATAAAGTTTCAACTAAAACTACTTGCAAATGGCCCAAACACAGAGAATCCCAGCAGATAAGAAAGTACAGGAAACTGAGTTTACAGGGAAACTGTGTTTCATCTGGCAGTTCTCGGACTGCCATGAATGGCTATTATGCTAACATTGAAACACTGTTGCTATGCTGTTAAGCCAATGATATCAACTATGTACAACTATATACTCAATACTTCAGCTGAGAGACTCGTCTGAATTGCTTGTGAACTTGTTACTTCTATATTGCAATATAAAAACTCAACAAAGGCAACCCAAGTCTGTTCTCTTTATTCGGGACACACACACACACACACACACAATCCCCCATATGTTCCCTGCAAGCACACACTTATCGAATAAAATACAGTCAGCGTTTGGCAGGGATATAAAACACCGTGTCATTTAGTGCTGAAGGGATGGAGTCCCTATAAATAGCCATTTCCTGCTTGGCTTTAATTAAGTGCCGCTACTGTCAGCTGTCACAGAACACAATTATCAAGCAGACCCATTTTGCAAGCTGACTCAAAAGTCTGTCTCTGTCGTTCTGTCGCTTTATCCCTCTGTCAGGCTGTAGTAGGTCTGTATGTCCCTGTGAGTCTCAATCTGCGTCAATCAGGCTGTCACTCCCTCCCTGTCTGTCTTCATATGTCCGCTGTTTGGGTATGTCCATCTAAGTGTGTGACCATTTTATCTCATGCCTGCCTATCTCTCTTTCTCGGTCTCTGTCGCTCTGCAAGTCTGTTTTCTACTTTCTGCATCTCTCTCCTTATATTTATAATCTTCTGGCTGCCTTCCTCCCTGTATTGCTCTCTCTCTCTCTCTCTCTCTCTCTCTCTCTCTCTGTCTCTCAGCATCTCTCGCTCTCTTTGTCTTTCTCTGCATCTTTTCTCTCTCTCTCTCTCTCCCCCTTTTTTTCTTAAGTCCTTTGCATTTTGCTCTTGCATTCTTTTGTTCTATTCTTTTAATATTTTATGTTATTTTCATTACCTCTGTCAAACCCCCAGCAAATGTGTTCCTCTAGCTATACATGCCCATTGAACCAACTTGCATTTGTAAAAACATATTAAATATTTAACTATTTCATATGATGAATATTTTGCATAAGGTTCATGAACTATCAAGTAGATGTTGCGCAAAGCAAGTGTGTGTGATTGTGTGTATTGATATGTATGTGTGCATGTGCAACATTGTATATGTTGTGTTTACTAAAAAGGTCTCGTGCTATTGTGATTGGTTTTCCTGTCTCTCTCGCGTGGAGAGAGAGAGAGAGAGAGAGAGAGAGAGAGAGAGAGAGAGAGAGAGAAATGGAAGGAGGGATAGACAGAGTGAGACCTAGTGGGAGAGAGAGAATAGGGTGGAGAGGACATTACAAGGTCAGTGCAGAGAAATGAACAGAATGAGTGTGGACACACACACACAAACACACACAAACAAATTCACAAACACACACAAGCACACACAAATGCTTCAGACAGACAATTTACCAACACACATGCCAACATAAAATAACACATATACAAAACAGACACACACACACACACACACACACACACACACACACACATGCGGGACCCAGGTGAAGCCTAAAGTGAACCTTTGTCACAACTGGAACTGCTAAGGATTTATTACCCAGGATGCAAGAGAACTAGAGCAACTAGACAACAGCTTCCCTCATTAGATGAAAGACACCACAAACACACACACACACAAACACAGACAGACAGACACACACACGCACAAACAAATACAATCACAAACAAACACAATCACATATTCACACATTTACACAACACATGCAGGCTTATCGGAAGGTTTCTACACATCCTAACACACTTGCATATACAACCCCCCCCCCCCCCCCCCCCCCCCACACACACACACACACACACACACAAGTTGAAGGTGTATAGCAGATTAATTGTGGCAGGCACACAATTACAGACCCAAACAGAAAAATGTACACAGGCACAGACATAAAATGCGACATTATACAGAATCTTTCAACTCATTCACATAGTGTCCGCTGGCATGAACACATACACGAGCAGAAAGACACACACACACACACACACACACACACACACACACACACAAGGTTGAGAGAATCCAATTACCAGCTGACATTCCTTTCTTGGGGTAATTTAATGCATTGGGTGAGAGCTTCTCATTTATGTTTAGTAATTACTCTCCCTCTCCGCTTTACACTCCCTTTAATAAGCTCTAACTTTACTGCATAAACCCTAAGATAACACTCACATGTGCGCACCGTGCATACTCAAACATGATCACTTGCGTACACACACACACACATTATGGCCACTGGGTATATGTGATAGACCCCCAACATTTTCACGTACATCTAGCCCTAACCCCTCCCGGCACACACACACACACACACACACACACACACACACACACAAAGACAGACACACACACACACACACACACACACACTCCAAACAAATGAAGCCACACTGACATCATTCCACTTAACATTCAATACATTACTGCACTTTTTTTTTGCTTGGCTATTTTTTTCTCCTTTATAATTTACTTCTTCAAAACTGAATTTCCATCAAGGATTATATTTTGGTATGGAAATATTTGTGATTACTATTCATTATGGGGTTTCATGATTCATGATTTGAGTTCTCCAAACTTGTGTGCCCACGTATTGATCTGCATAATTGTGTGTGTGTGTGTGTGTGTGTGTTTGTGTGTGTGTGTGAATAGGTGTGTGGGTGCAGATGTGTGTTTGTGTGTGTTTGTGGGTGTAAGAGGTCTTAAATTTAGAAGTGTTTTACTGTCACAAAAGTTAAGCTTGTGCACACGTGTCTGCATGTTAAAGTTTATGTGTGCATGAGTGAATAATACTGGGTTTGCAATTCTGTGTTGGTGTTGGTGTGTGTGTGTGTGTGTGTGTGTGTGTGTGTGTGCATAGGTGTGTGTGTGTGTGTGTGTGTGTTTGTGTGTGTGTGGCTGTCTGTCTGTCAGTGAGTAAGTGTGCAAGTGTGAATATCACTGTGGCTTTTTGCATATTTTGTCGACTGGAGGAGTTGTGACTTTGGGTGACCTAGAATCAGAACGGTGGTGAGACAGACAATTAACAGCCCAAACAACCATACACTGCACAACGACACAACTTTAGATAATAAATGACACATGGAGTGACAGTTCTGTAGGAATTCACTATCGTTAATATCTTAAAATTATTCTAAATACTTTCTGTGACAAAATCACTGAATAATGTATTAGCAATGGTTTCCACCCTAACTGTACTCAAGACAACTGAACTGACCTCTAAAAGTGCTCATATTTAATTAAAACACAATATTGACATGAGGTATACCTTGTGGTGTTCTTGTCCTGCACAATGAAGAAGCATGCTACATTGACTTCCTCATTATGTGTCTTTCCTTATCAGCTGCAACAGCCCTAAGGTATACTCATCTCAACCAGCCTTTTAGATACAATCATCCCTGGTTAGTAATTAGTGCCTAACACAGTTAGGCACAGTTGTCTTTCAGCACCTTCACTGTTCATCTCCATCAATGCTTCTTTCCCTTCATCAACTATTCATGTATCTACCCTATACATCTTGCCATCTATTCATCCATCTATCAATGGATCCATCCATCAGCATCTTCTACTATGTACTCTTTTATTCATACATTTCTCTACACTACTTATAAAATATTTAAATGGTCTTCAATCCATTCACCCATCTCTCAATCCATCCATCCATCCATCTAGCTACCCAGCCAGCTACCCATCCATCCATCCATCCATCCATCTAGCTAGACAGCCAGCTACCCATCCATCCATCCACCCATCCATCCATCTAGCCAGCCAGCCAGCTACCCACCCATCCATCCATTCATCTAGCTAGCAAGCTATCCCCCCCCCATCCATATAGTTAGCTAGCCAGCTACCCTTCCATTCATCCATCCATCTAGCTACCTAGCATGCTACCCATCTATCCACATTTATGGATGTTCGACGGAAGCTGTTATTATTGGCTGCAAGATTAAATCTATTTTAGGATGGCACATTTAATAGATGCCACACACACTCTCTCTCTCACACACACTCTCTCTCACACACACACACACACACACACACACACACACACACACACACACACACACACACACACACACACACACACACACACACACACACACACACACACACACACACACACACACACACACACACACAATCTAACATCCATTAGAGATTAACACTCTGAGGCAGATGCGGAGGGAATCACCTGACCACAGTTGAATAATGTAATCATTTACCTTCCGTCCAACTACTCCTGGCTCAGTGCCATGCTCTCCACCACTTAATGACTCACACTCATTCACTCAGTCACTGATTCACTCACTCAATCAATCATGCACTCACTCCCTCACACATTCATTCACTAACTCACAAACTCATTCACTCAGTCATGCACTCATTCAAACACTCACTCACTCATTCACTCACTCTCTTCTCTTTGCTATTTGTCATTCATAGTTTCTTGTCTGCTTCCAGTACTGCTATGACTGAACCATAGCAATCATGCATAACCTAGCCACGAAAGGTGATGTCCTATTCAACTTGAAGGCATGAAATATAATATTTATCAGCTAATAGCCTTGTCCTCTGTCAAATCTCTGATGCCTGGATGGTAGCTAATTATTTTTGAGAGACCCAGACAACGGATTGATAGGCAGACAGAAACCAAACTCACACACACATTTGCAGACAGCTACAGTCCAAACACACAAAAAACAATGCAAGACAAAAACAATACAAGAATACACACACACACACACACTTCACATGGGACGTATTGCCTCATGCTATGCTCCTGTGGGAGTGTGTGTGTGTATGTGGGTGTGTGGGGGGTAATTTTATTTAATGGCATGGCTAGCCTTCATTTACCCCTTGGGAGCTAGATATTCAATTACCACTAGTTTATATGTCTCCCAGTGCCCTGTGCTGCTATGGACTCTGACATACTGGTAGACCATTTCAATTACAGTGCAGAAATGATACACATGTACAGCTATGGTTTCATGTTTTTCAGTACCTAGTATTGGTTGGCATGGTTGGGAGAGAGATATTGTTAAGCTTTAGAATTATTTAAAGACAGCATTTCCCCATTGTGGACTGTGGTGCCATTTTACTGTCAAGATGAATCTCTTCTCCCATCACTCTATTTCCTTCTTCCTTTACCATTTGAGCTTTCCTTTGACACCTGTATTCTCTTTTATGCTGTTACGTTAACTTTTCGAATAAACCCTTTTTTCATGTATACTGTCCAATGGCTCTCATACATTATTTTCATATACAATGGTTTTCTTAAGGAGTAGCCAATGGAAATATTCTTTGGAGCATATTTCATTGCATTTTGTCTTGAGATGAATGTGTTTTGCTAGTTGCCCCTTTAATTAACTACCCTTTAAGAACTACCCTCCACCGTACACCATAGCCATCCCTCATAATATTCTTCAGAGCCTTCCTCCATAGCTACTGGGAGGGGAGGGGGACCACAGTACACACTGCCTTACTAATGAGGTCTACTTCCTGATGTTGCTGGAAGGCTGCCAAGTGCATGCAATCAAAGGGTTATTGGGCTGACCCAAGTCATGAATTAAGGAGAGGCGTGTGTTACAGAGAGAGAGAGAGAGAGAGAGAGAGATTATCCCAAGTGGAGAAGTTCAGGTATCTCAGGATCTTATTTACGAGTCAGTGTAAAGGAGATTGACCGCCAGTTAAGTGTGGCCTTTATCGGACGTGGCTGTAAAAAAGAGGGAGCTGAGCAGTATTATGGTGAAGCTAATTTACCAGTCAATCCACGTTACCATCCTCCTCACCTATAGCCACAAGCTCTGGGTAGCTACCGGAAGAGTGAGATCAGAACTACATGCATTTTCTCCACGGGGCAGCCGGTGTCAGACATCTGTTCAGGATGCCCCCCTGGGTGATTTCCTTTGGAGGTGTACCAGACTCAGGACGCGCCAGAGGTATTATATCTCCTGGCCTGGGAAAGACTAGGAAGGGATCCCCTAGGAAGAGATGGAGGAAGTTGACGGGGAAAGGGACACCTTGCTTATCCTGTTGCCAGCATGACCCTTATCTGAAGAAGGGGAAAAGAAGATGGAGGATGGTGTGTTATGGGGTTCTATGGGTTTTTGGTTTATTGTTTCTAAACCTTGGTTGTGTACACTAGCTTTAATTAATAATAATGTGTAAATGTCTAGGGCGGGTGATGACAGTTTAGTTTAAAAATAAATATAAGTGCATTTAACTGATAGCCCTGTTTATTATCACCCTTCTATTATTGGAAGTAGTTTGACCCTGGATCTGATTATGCTGAGCTAATGAAATGTAGTTTCAGTTTGTTGTTGAGTGTTGTTTTGCGGAGGCTGCCATCAATTCCAGGCGGTTTGTTAGTTTGTAAAATATTAATAAGAAAAGAGTTGTCGTAAGGGTTAGCCATGGGAGAAAGTTGTTCGAAAACACAACAGAAGGAATAAAAGAGTAGCTTCTAGAAATAGAACCAATGCAGCAGAGGAGAGAGCGATAAACAAGATTAGTAGAGTTGTGACTCCTGAGGAATTTAAAGTTGCATTCAGGCTAAAAAAACAAAATGGGGGGTTTAGGGTCAATAATCCAGTGAGAGTCACTTGAAATGTATTGGTGATGAGATAGAAGTGTTGTTTCTGTCAAATTGATTGTTGTTAGTAATACACAAAAACACTAATCATCAGGGGGCTGAGAAGAGAAGAAAAAGAGGTGAGAAGAAAGTCATTGTGGGATTAATGGTGTGATATACGGATCTCACTGAGGAGATTAACAGTGAGGAGAAGGTGGTAATCCTAACGCTCCAGGGCTGATCTCTTTTAGAGGTGATTTTCTGCCAAAGTGTTGCAGGTATTGTTTGTACTTTCTAAATAAAAGAGTACAACAAGCCTGAGCTACAATGCTATACATTTCACACATATGGGCATATAGCTACAGGTTTCTGAAGATGTACAGAGTGACCCTGTGCGGATTGACAAAGATGAAGATTCTGATGTCATGTGTAATTGTGGAGATGACCACAGGCTAGGAAGGGATCCCCTAGGAAGAGATGGAGGAAGTTGACGGGGAAAGGGACACCTTGCTTATCCTGTTGCCAGCATGCATTTCACACATATGGGCATATAGCTACAGGTTTCTGAAGATGTACAGAGTGACCCTGTGCGGATTGACAAAGATGAAGATTCTGATGTCATGTGTAATTGTGGAGATGACCACATGGTGGTGTCTCAGTGATTCAATGGTTATTTAAAATGGCTCTCAGATAACCACTGAGCACCTGTGTACTACCTGCCGCATTATTGTATTTCAATAATGTACCTGTTACACCACGTCCTGCTACACGGTCCAATACCTCCATCTAGTGGACGCTTGTCGTCTCTACCAGTCATTTCCCCACACACACCTGTTCCTAATTAATAATCACTGTTTCCCTATTTAAGCCGGGGATTGTCAAGCAGCCGGCGCCAGTTCGTTGTTTCCCTAACCTACTAGTAATTCCCAGCCTGCCTGACGACCCACCTGTCCAGCCCTTGTTGCCGACCCCTGCCTGCCTGACGACCCACCTGTCCAGCCCCTGTTGCCGACCCCTGCCTGCCTGACGACCCGCCTGTTCCAGCCCTTGTTGCCGACCCCTGCCTGCCTGACGACCCACCTGTCCAGCCCCTGTTGCCGACCCCTGCCTGTCCGACTACCAGCCCGTTGCCGACCCCTGCCTGTCCGACTACCAGCCCGTTGCCGACCCCTGCCTGTCCGACTACCAGCCCGTTGCCGACCCCTGCCTGTCCGACTACCAGCCCGTTGCCGACCCCTGCCTGTCCGACTACCAGCCCGTTGCCGAGCTCCCCCGCCTGTCCGATTACCCCCCTTGTTACCGACCCCCGCCTGCCTGACTACCCGTCCCCTGCCTAGCCCTTGTCCACCTGATTGCCTGCCCCGTACCAGACCCCCGCTAGCCTGACTCCCCGAACGATCACCCAATAAATTCCTTTGCCTTTTATCCTGTCTCTGCCTCCCTGTGTCCAGCATTTGGGTCCCAGTTTTCGTGTACCGTAACAGTACGAACTGGCCAACATGGACCCAGCTGACGCAGAGGGGTTCAGGGCAATGATCTCCCGCCAAGGGACTCTCTTGGGCCAACACGATCAGGCCTTGCAGGAGATCGCCACCGCCCTCCGGGAGCTGACTCTAGCCGTCGGCGCTCAGCTCCCCGTCCCTCCAGAACCACCAGCCCCCACCCCGAGTCCGTCGGTGTCTCCCCGGGAACCATTCATCCCAGCCCCCCAACGTTATGGAGGGGATCTAGGATCCTGCCGGTCATTTCTTACCCAGTGTTCCCTTGTCTTTGAAATGCAGCCCCAGACTTACCCCACCGAGAGATCAAAGATAGCTTACCTGATCGGTTCGCTGAGTGGCGAGGCTCTCGCGTGGGCCGCGGCGGTGTGGGAACGTGGGTCTTCGGTCTGTTATAACTACGGCGCCTTCACAGATGATATGAGGAAGGTCTTTGATCATCCTGTCCGGGGCAGGGAGGCCTCCCAACGTCTCCTGCAGCTTCGCCAGGGATCACGCAGCGTAGCCTCTTTTGCAGTGGAGTTCCGGACCCTCGCTGCTGAGAGCGGCTGGAACGAGGAGGCGCTGCAGGGGGTATTCCAAAACGCGCTCAGTAGTGAGTTAAAGGACCGCTTAACCTCCTGGGAGGAACCCGCGGACTTAGACCATCTCATTTCTCTCGCGATTCACATGGACAATCGTTTGCGAGAGCGGCGCAGAGAGAGAGGCACCCGCTCGTTCGCCACGCCCCCTTTTGAGTCACCGGCTGCAACGCAGTCCTCCCTCCCGGTCACCGTTCCTCCCCGCTATGGGCGGCCCCCTTCCCCCGAGCCGATGCAGATCGGACGCACACACCTTACTCCCGAGGAGAGGGAGCGGCGTATTCGATCGGGAGCTTGTTTGTATTGCGGCACTTCCGGTCATTTTCGATCCGGATGCCCCGCCCTCTCGGGAAAAGAACGAGCTCGTCAGTAACTCGAGGGGTACTGGCGAGCCGCTCTCATAATCCCTCAGTCTCCCGCCCCCTCCTAGAGGCCACTCTTATGTGGCAAGATCAAAGCCTCCCGCTCTCCATTCTCCTGGACTCCGGAGCGGATGAGAGCTTCATCGATCAGGAGTTGGTTAAGCGACTGAGCATAGACACCCTTCCTCTCGATCTTTCGATCGAGACCCAGGCGCTAGATGGGAGGTCCCTCACACGGGTGGAACGCCGCACCGTTCCGCTCAACCTGCTAGTTTCTGGGAATCATCAGGAGACCATATCCCTCCTGGTGATTGCCAGCCCCTTCTCCCCGGTTGTTCTGGGCTACCCCTGGTTGCGGACTCACAATCCTCAGATCGATTGGGGAACCGGGCGCATCCTGTCATGGAGTACCCATTGCCTGTCCCAGTGCTTGCGGTCCGCCCCGGCTCCTCGGGCGACACAGTTCGAGTCCGTACCCGAACCTCCTAATCTGTCCTCCGTCCCGGAAGAGTATCACGACCTCGGAGCAGTGTTCTGTAAGTCCCACGCCTTGACCTTGCCCCCCCACCGCCCTTATGACTGCGCCATAGACCTCCTCCCCGGAGCCCCCCTTCCTAGCAGCCGTCTGTTCAACCTCTCCCGCCCAGAACGCGAGTCGATGGAGGAGTACATCGGAGAATCCATCGCCGCTGGAATCATCCGCCCTTCTTCGTCACCGGTTGGAGCGGGGTTCTTCTTTATTACCAAGAAGGATAAATCGCTTCGCCCCTGCATCGACTACCGTGGTCTGAACGATATCACGGTGAAAAATAAATATCCGTTACCCCTCATCAGTTCCGCCTTCGTCCCCCTTCACGGAGCCTCCGTATTCTCAAAATTAGATCTGCGCAATGCATATCACCTGGTCCGCATTCGGGAGGGGGACGAATGGAAGACGGCGTTTAATACGCCTTTGGGCCACTACGAGTATCTGGTGATGCCATTCGGCCTCACCAACGCAGTGTTTCAATCCTTGGTTAACGATGTCCTCAGGGACCTGTTGAACCACACCGTTTTCGTCTATCTGGACGATATTCTCATTTTTTCAAGCTCCATGGAGGAGCACCGGGTCCATGTCCGGCAAGTTTTGCAGAGGCTGCTGGAGAACAGACTATATGTTAAGGCGGAGAAGTGCGAGTTCCACGTCCCATCCATTGCCTTCTTGGGGTATATAATCAGCCAGGGACAGGTTGAAATGGATCCCTCGAAGGTCTCTGCGGTGGCCGAGTGGCCCTCTCCCTCCACCCGCAAGCGATTGCAGCAGTTCCTTGGTTTTGCCAACTTTTACCGATGTTTTATACGCGGTTACAGCCAGATTGCGGCACCCCTCACGGCCTTGACGTCCACCAAGAGCTCCTTTGCTTGGACGCCGGAAGCAGAGTCCGCCTTTCGGGGCCTCAAACAGCGGTTTATATCTGCTCCCATCCTCACTCAACCGGATCCTTCACTCCAGTTCGTGGTGGAGGTCGACGCCTCGGACACCGGAGTGGGCGCGGTTCTCTCCCAGCGTTCCTCCTCCGACCACAAGCTCCATCCCTGCGCCTTCTTCTCTAGAAGGTTGTCCCCGCCGGAGCGCAATTATGATGTGGGCAACCGAGAGCTATTAGCGGTCAAGCTGGCCTTGGAGGAGTGGCGACACTGGTTGGAGGGAGCGGAGCTTCCTTTTATTGTTTGGACCGACCATCGCAACCTCGCTTACCTCCAATCGGCGAAGAGGCTAAATTCCCGTCAGGCCAGGTGGGCTTTATACTTTGGTAGGTTCAACTTTTCCCTCACCTACCGTCCGGGCTCTCAGAATGTCAAGCCGGATGCTCTGTCCCGCCTGTACTCTCCCGAGGACCCCGGCACGGACCCCGAGACCATTCTGCCACCCACTTGCCTCGTTGCCACTCTCACCTGGGAGGTGGAGTCGGCTGTCCGCCGGGCACAGAGGCAACAGCCGGACCCCGGTCTCGGTCCCCCTAACCGTATGTTCGTCCCTGACGCAGTAAGGTCCCAGGTGTTAACTTGGGCGCATTCCTCCCGGCTTACCTGCCACCCAGGTATCTCCCGCACCTTGGATTTCATCCGTCGGCGTTTTTGGTGGTCCACCATGGACAAGGACGTCCGCTCCTTTATTTCGGCGTGTGCTACTTGCGCTCGGAACAAGACCTCGACCCGCCCCCAGTCCGGTTTACTACAGCCTCTACCCATACCTAGCCGCCCCTGGTCACACATCGCCCTTGACTTTGTCACCGGTTTACCCACGTCAGAGGGTAACACCACCATTCTTACCGTGATTGACCGCTTCTCAAAGGCCGCCCACTTCATCGCCCTTCCCAAGCTTCCCTCCTCCAGGGAGACCGCCGACCTCTTGGTCAAACACGTATTCTGCCGGCATGGCATCCCCGCGGACGTGGTCTCAGACAGAGGTCCTCAGTTCACCTCACAAGTATGGCGGGCCTTCTGCAAAGCTCTTGGCGCCACTTCCAGCCTCTCTTCGGGGTTTCACCCCCAATCTAATGGTCAATCAGAAAGAGCAAACCAGGAGATGGAGGCGGCGCTTCGCTGTATCTCCCACGCCAGCCCCACCACTTGGAGCTCTCAGCTGCCCTGGGTGGAATACGCCCACAACACGCTGATAAACGCATCCACTGGGTTATCCCCGTTTATGGCCTCTTTGGGTTACCAACCTCCCCTGTTTCCCGATCTAGAGGAAGAGATTGCCGTCCCTTCCGTCCAAAGCCATCTGCGCAGATGCCGGCGTATCTGGAAAAGGACGCGCACGGCACTACTCCAGGCATCCTCTCGCTCCCAAATTCAGGCGAATAAGCGGCGTCGTCCTGCACCCGAGTACGCCCCCGGGCAAGAGGTCTGGTTGCGGGCCAAGGATCTCCCCTTGAAGGGGATTCCCCCCAAACTCTCCCCACGCTTCATCGGCCCCTACACCATCTCCAAGGTGGTCAACCCCTCTGCGGTTCGCCTGAACCTCCCCCCTGCACTCCGCCGCATCCACCCCACTTTCCATGTCTCGCAGATTAAGCCAGTCTCTACCAGTCCGTTGTCCCCCCCCCATCCCACCTCCACCTCCGCCAAGGCTAATCGACAATAATCCAGCTTGGACGGTCCGTCGACTCCTGGATGTGCGGCGTCGCGGCCGGGGACATCAGTACCTGGTTGATTGGGAGGGGTATGGTCCTGAGGAGAGATCCTGGGTTCCCCGCAAGCGGATTCTGGATCCCTCCCTTATTCGGGACTTTCACCGGGATCACCCGTCCCCCCCACCCGAAGTACCCGGCGACAGGGTTCCCGCCTCCAGGCCCCCTCCACCCATCCCGGTCACAGACAACCACCCGTCCGTCGTTGAGCGTCCGTCGAGAGGCGTCCGTAGAGGGGGGGGTACTGTTACACCACGTCCTGCTACACGGTCCAATACCTCCATCTAGTGGACGCTTGTCGTCTCTACCAGTCATTTCCCCACACACACCTGTTCCTAATTAATAATCACTGTTTCCCTATTTAAGCCGGGGATTGTCAAGCAGCCGGCGCCAGTTCGTTGTTTCCCTAACCTACTAGTAATTCCCAGCCTGCCTGACGACCCACCTGTCCAGCCCTTGTTGCTGACCCCTGCCTGCCTGACGACCCACCTGTCCAGCCCCTGTTGCCGACCCCTGCCTGCCTGACGACCCGCCTGTTCCAGCCCTTGTTGCCGACCCCTGCCTGCCTGACGACCCACCTGTCCAGCCCCTGTTGCCGACCCCTGCCTGTCCGACTACCAGCCCGTTGCCGACCCCTGCCTGTCCGACTACCAGCCCGTTGCCGACCCCTGCCTGTCCGACTACCAGCCCGTTGCCGAGCTCCCCCGCCTGTCCGATTACCCCCCTTGTTACCGACCCCCGCCTGCCTGACTACCCGTCCCCTGCCTAGCCCTTGTCCACCTGATTGCCTGCCCCGTACCAGACCCCCGCTAGCCTGACTCCCCGAACGATCACCCAATAAATTCCTTTGCCTTTTATCCTGTCTCTGCCTCCCTGTGTCCAGCATTTGGGTCCCAGTTTTCGTGTACCGTAACAGTACCAGCCTTTATTGCTGATATTGAGTTAGGGGTGGGCGATCTTCCCAAAAAAATCATATCACAATCTTTTTAACACGCTTCACGGTCCACGATCTGAATTGCGATCTTTCTTCACAATTTTGAAATGTACTGTTGAGAATATCCACACTCAAACAAGCCTATGGACTTATCTATTTGCACCATTTAAAAGTTTAAAAAGTTTAAAAATGACTTTATTTTGAGAAATATCTAACTTCTGAAATATCTGCAAAATCTCATCTGCCATGCTGCTAGCTCACGTTGAATTGTTTTTCAAATACGTCACGCTTCCCTATGATAGAGACACATGATATGATCTGGCCAATCAGCACGGCCATCTAATAGGTAATCATTTTGTTGGTTAGTGAACGTAGTGCCATGGAGCCACATTATTACTGGCTATCCAAGTTTTATGTGAAGTTTGGAAACATTAGTAGGAGGACATAAATCACGATCTCTACGATTCACTTGAAAAGTAGATTGTGGACGTCTTCAAGGTCGATCATGATATAAAATCATCAGATCGCCCACCCCTATATTGAGTATGTCAATAAGGTCTGATATAATGGCTTGTGTGCTTGATGCAGCAGAAGAATTTGCGAAGGACACCAGGGGCCTTTCTAGGATTTGAGGACGTTCGGGGCTTAGCCTGGACCTCTGTAGGGGGGTCTGGGGGGGATCCTCCCCCAGAATTATTTGATGAACAAGCTCTATTTTGATGCTTTTCATGCACTCTGGCACCTTATTCACATTCAAAGTAGGACATGTCTTAATCATTGAAAAATTGAAATTTGGCAAAATGTCCATCATGATGCCATGGTGAAATAATTTGTTCATGATGTGCTAAGGTTTTGCAAAGGTCATAGGTTACACAGCTTATTTTTATGCAACAAATACAGCTTATTAAGTCATCCTCTCCTTGTGATCACTTCGTTTTAAGTCTTGAATATACTGAGCAAACAAAAATTTGAACACAATTATAATATAGATTGCAGACCGCCTGCTGGGCCATCTGACCGAAGAGGTCGGGGGAAGGGAGGTGGGAGCACAAGAGTCAGGAGTTAGGGTCAGATAAGAGATTGACCCTGATTGACCAGAGGAGGCTGCAGGAGCTGCAGTAGAGAAGAACAGCTGAAATGCAGGTTTGTTTATTATTTGCCAACACTCCATAAAATTATGCATTTAGCTTTTTGCCCAACTTAGTTTTTTAATAAAACAAATGGTTTATGTTGTAGGCAAAAATCTGGTCCATGACAGCTCCCCACTAGGAGTTACTGCTGGAAAAGTTAATAACAAGACTCCCCAGAGTCCTGACATCCCAGATGGGGCATCATTACACTGGTGCACCTGCACCAACTGCAGGGAAATGTCAAGAGACATTAAGAGGCTCTGCTGTGGCCAGACCCCTAGAAATACAATATGGCATATTTGCAATATTAAATATTAGATGAGGGGGTTATGCGGCTTGCCTGTGCTGCATGAAATGACGTATTTGCAGTCATTGATGACCAGAAGTGGAGCAGTGACAGTACAGGCATGCGGCATACAGACAGTTTGTACTGTGGCAGCATGGCCACCTTGATGAAGGCAACAGAGTAGTAATTCCAAGCTGTTGCTTAGAGTTACTGAGGGTCAATATGTAAACCAGTTTTTTATAACCTGCAATTATATATATATTTTTTCATTGTAACATTTGTCAATCAACTTAATGTATAAGAAAATACTTAAAAGAGTAATTAGAGTCAAAGTGTTTTATTTATCAAATGCACAGTATAACAGGGTCATTCTGATGGCTTCCTATGTACATTTTTCAAGGGTGACCGGTATGAGCAGATTTGGGAGGCTCTCTCGTATTGCCAAGTTGGTGTTGGTACTTCCACATTCAAATGCTGATGCTGAACGAGTGGTCTCCGTGGTAGGGCTGAACAAAACCAAAACCCGAAACAGAAAATGGCTCTTGATGGAACCCTTTCATCCATCATGAAGGTGAAGATGGCCGGCCTTGAGCCACGATGTTTCAAGTGGGAGCCCCCTGCCTCTGTTATCAAAGCATCAAAATCTGCCACAAACATGTACAACATGGAACACCGTTTGTAAACCGAAACACACACATGCACACACACACACACACACGCTGCTGCTGACCAAGGGGCTGATTTTAATCATTTTTATTACAAAATATATTTTATTTAACTGAATTGGTCTTGTTTTATCAGATTTTCCAATTGTTTTCATTTCTACTTGTGCTGGTCAATTATGAACTATATATTAAATTGCAGGAAACTGTTTTTCTAAGTTCCAAAAATAATTGGGTGGGTAAGAGGGGCCACCGCTGCCAAAACGCGCAAAATGTTGGGTCGCTCCGCCCCCAAAACACGTAATCTCACTCCGAAATTTTGGTGAAACTTGGCAGCCCTGCATTGGTAGAGGTAGTAATGATAGTAAGACAAGGGGGTTATATCAACAATACAACCACAAGCACAAAACACTTAAAATACATTCAGTACACAAGACATTGATTAAAAACAAAGTCTTGGATGTGTAAGTATCTGAAGAAGTGGATCCTTGGTAAAAAAAAATACACACAAGTTTACTGATCAAAAGATGCAAATCAATGTAAAGATGCTTTACAGAGACAATCCTATGGTCTTCCCAGGTTGCAAAAGCCCTATAAATAAGAGAGGGCGGGAACAGAGGATTGGAGTAGAGGGGATAGGAGAGCTATTGCCTGGAATCCAAAGTGGTGTTTAAAATGAATCCAAATCTTAAGACAGTTTTCAACTTATATTAAATAACTTAACTATTATTGGAGTATGTTGATGATGGTAATATCAGGGGGAGGCACAAGAGGGACATTCGAGAGATAGAACATTGTGAGGCTTCCTCAATCTACAGTGGGGGTTGATTGTTAATACAACACCAGTGCAGTATAGCTTGAATGTTTGCAGCCCGGTAGTAAAATAAAGTTAGGTCATGCTAAACCACCCATTTCTTAGTTTTTTTGTAGAATGCCTTTTCACATTCTGGGGATTTTTCTGTTCCATATAAACAGAAATAGAGCAATCAAATGAATGGAAAAAAATATTTTTCGATGAAAACAGGTATGCATTGAAAGAGATATAGGACCCTATCTTACTCCCAACGGCACCAAGCACGACGCACGTGTCTTCGCTAGTTTCAGACCGACGCAGTTCTCATTTTCCCGCCCTGCGCCCACGTGGTTTAAATATAATGCACTTGCGCTCCGCTGTGCGTCCATGGGTGTAGTCTGAAAATGAGGCGTGTTCAGGTATATTGTTGGCGTATTGCTATATTGAGGCAACTGAAAGCAACTGCGCCATTGACCAACAGAAACCTGGTGGAAAGTCAACGGCGTGGTGTTTCACTGTTAGTTTAAAGGCACGTTAGTAATACGTGACTATAAGCGGGTGCACAATGCTCGTACACGCTGCTTGTTACACACACAGGGATGCACAGCAGCGCACAAATATGCAAACCATTAAAAATAAAAAAAGATTACAATGTGAAATATTATAATTGTGTACATCAAGATATTTCTTAAAAAATACATGTCATAATATATCCACATCTACCCCCTGCTCCTGCCAACTGGGTCCGGCCTGAGGATCTTTAGCCAGCGGAGCCGCATGACATTTACAGTTCATTTATAGAATGACTTTATTGCAGGTGTTATAAACCATTCGTTAAAATAAATTATTTTTGCAAGAAGCCTGCGTGTTTTGTACACATTGTACTGCTCGTTCCCTAGTGGGCTGCTCGCGCACTTTCACCTCGTGCACGCGCAGATCCGTCTCCTCGCCTGAACATCGTTCCTTCTTCCCGCCTGGCAAATCCGCCATCGTTTGGTCAATATTCCGACACAATTGGCAAAGTACCCTGCTCTGAACAATAGCCTAACTGAAGTGCAAATAAACCAGATACGTCTCACGTTACAAAATGTTCAAAATGGATATAACATTAAAATGGCTGTTTAGAAGTGTAACCTGCTAGCTCTGCAACAGTACATTGTAGTGTATCCACCTTCTAAACTGAATGTGACATTTATAGCAGCATACCACTACTGTGGTGGTGTATTAAAATAATCACATCTCTACAGCAGTTTATGGCGTCTGAAAGTGTTTTTTTTTTGTTAGAAAGATATTGGATATTCAACAGATATTCACACTTCAAATTACAGTGATCTGATGTGGGGAACTAAAGACCCAATCACAGCTATGGAAATTACGTAATTAAACCAAAACGTCTCACATTACAAAATGTTCCCAATAGATATAACATTAAAATGGCTGTTTAGAAGTGTAACCTGCTAGCTCTACAACAAGAAATAGCAGGTAAAAAACTGTGTGGCCAGTGGAGCTCCAGTGTGAATGTAACACACATACTGTATAGAGGTGAATTTACATTGGTGAAATTATTGCAGACTTAACAAAAAACCAGAACGAGTACACGAGTACTCGTTGAGATTCGGACCGTGTATTTAATTACAGTTTTCTGGTATTTATTGCACCCCTAGTACCTACTGGCACTGTACAGGCTATTACAGGCCACTGTAGCTTCAGTACCTACTGGCACCTTATTGGCCAGTACAGGCCACCATAGCTTCTCCTACGCCATTGGAAAGGGGGAGGTGAGGAGGGGTATTCAGTTTTTTCTAATCTGCAACCTCACCGCTAGATGCCACTAAATGTTACACATTGTACCTTTAAACCAACCTGAATAGGGGTTACACAGTTAACTTTTCTGAACATTTTATTTATAACCCGAAATCTGCCCAAATTCCTTCAGCAAAGCTGACACTGGAGGAGTAGCTCTGTCTGGGTCAGACTGCTGACAAGGACAGTTTATGCTCAATGCCCCCCCCTGGAGATGCCATCTTTTCATTAGTAATTATTTTCTGAAAACAGAATAGGATATTATTTCTCCTTGTAGGTTGGCTTTGCATGTCTCATAAATTGTTGACACAGATACAGCTGGGTTAACATTACTGGAAATGAAAAGGTAAATGTGACTGCTAATAGCTTTAATAAAATCAGGGTCAGTGAGTAGCAGTGAATTAAAGTGCCAGGGGGATCATGACAGGGACCTACCAGGCAATTATGACAGTTGCGTAGTCTGAGATTGGGAAGAGGAGCTAAAAACTGTACTCAAGTAAAAGTACTGTTACTTTGCAAAAACAAGCAACTAAGTAGAAGTAAAATCAATGACAAGTCATCATCTTCTGATTAGATAATCTGCCACATATATACCAGGACAATATTCACAGTCTGTATCTCTCAAGGGTGATCACAAAATATTACAATATTATACTCTATTAAATGACATTCTTAGCTTGTTTTCTATATTATATTATGGTTTGGCAAATAAATCAGAATATTGTGTGCATGTGCATAATAGACTGTCTGTTATGTCAAAAAGTAAATATAAAGAGTGTCAACATGTTAGTGTTCTTAAACTTCGATATGTCCAGTAAAGTTGACCCAAGTCCCAGTTCCCATCACAGACAGCCAGCGTTAAGGTGTAAGCCCCACACACATCCAGGTCTCTCCAATCACATGAAGACAATATCAATCAGTCTCTTATCTTTCTGAAAATGTCTCATATCAGATGACTCATTTAAGCTAATTAGGAGATAATGCTGTGATGTTTAATCATTAATTGCCTACTAAATACAGCTGTGAGGAAGACCATCTGCTGTTGAGCCATATCAGTCATGTCCACATGAAATAAAAGTAGTGTATTTTTTTTCATGTGCATAATTTGGTTTCCACTTTTCTGTCTCTCTTCATCAGGCTACATCAGTGAGCATGACTAATTAAACACACAATGCTCGCTTGAATATTTACATATTTACGCCAGAAAGCAGTATTGTAGTAGTAGTAGTAGTTTTAGTAGTTTTGAAGCATGATAAACGGTGTGTATATTATTAAACTTATTAGCATTAACACAACAGACACACTTACTGCTCTCTGTCAGCTCAGTGTCAACACCGTTCGTTGATGTACTGACTTCAGACCAGCGTTCACAACCGGAGCCTGCTGCACTTTGCACAGTTAATTTGTCTATAAATATTAGCTGCTAGCACTATTTGTAAGCCATACTCCCGCTGTAGCTTGAGCCATTATTCTGCTTTGAACAGTCATTTGTAGCGTGGTTGCGGTAGGATAACAGAGCACCAGCAGACCTTGGACCAGCTGACCACCTGCCTCTTAACAGAATGTGCATGAATGCATAAAATAATGAATAATTAATAGTAGCGCGATGAATGTATCCAAATGTAAAACTAATGATTTTTCTCTAAAAATCTACTTAAGACTGAGTCAAAAGTATGCTGAATTAAAACTAATCTGACAAGTAAAATTGAGTAAATGTGACTTGTTACTGTAGGAGCACGAGCTGACAGGGGAGAGTAATTTGTTGTCAATAAGAAAGAAATCAATTAGTGAGAAAGTACCATAGACAGGAGAAAAGAAAGAGAACTGCTTGGCACGCAGATTGAAAAAGCGCCAAACATCTGAGACTGCATATTGCTCCATGAACAGTTCAATGACTTTAGATGATTTAGATGGAGCAGAGAGCATGTTAGATGAGCGGTCAAGTGAAGGATCAAGCCAGTAAAAAGATAAAGTAACCTCGAGAATGAGCTGGCAAGAATTTAAGTCTGGAAGAGAGACAAAATAGGCCTCATTTTCCCAGTTTGGACCACACACATTCGCCAACGTTAGATCATTGCCACAGATTTTCTCTGCAATGATAATAAAGTGCCCATTGGGGTCTGATACAACCTTGGACACAGAGAATGGGATTGATTGGTCTTTGCTTGAATGTCGAGCTCGTTTACCCAACCTCTGCAAAGTTGGCTAACACAATTTTAGTGTTTAAATGTTTGAAATGGTTAATCACTTTGTTACGTTTGACAGGGAAATTCAGCCCTTTGACATTCCAACTGTTAAATCTTAAAGGACCACTTGGTGCTGTTAAGGTGTTAGAGCTTAACATAAAATGATACTGTGGGATGTGGACTGGTGGTTTCTGCACGTCTCTGCCCCCATGACTGGGGCCCCCTAACTGTTGTCTATCAGCACAGAGAGAGAGAGGGTACGGCCCGTGACCGAGTTGAGTATGTTGTAGAAGTAGCATGCAGGTAAAAACCATGAAAACATGCATAACATGAATAAATAGCCAGCACCATGGCTACCTGCCTTGCACTGCTGGTTTCTTTGGAAGCTAAGCAGGGGCTGGTCTGGTCCATCTCTGGATGGGAGACCAGTTGGTGCTGGTAGAGGTGTTGGAGGGCCAGTAGGGGGTGCTCATCCCTCTGGCCTCTGTAAGATCCCCAATGCCCCGGGATGGAGATGGGGACTCCGTCCTGTCTAGAGCACCGTCTTTCGGATGAGACGTTAAACCGAGGTCCTGACTCCCTGTGGTCACTAAAGATCCCGTGGCACTCATCGCAAGAGTAGGGGTGCTAACCCCGGTGTCCCGGCCAAACTCCCAACCCGGCTCTTGTACCATCATGGCCACCTGATCATCCCCTGGTCTCTAATTGGTCAGTTTCATTCCTCTCCGCTGTGTGCCAGTGTGTGGTGAGCGTTCTGGCGCATACTGGCTGCCGTGCATCACCCAAGTGGGTGCTACACACTGGTAGCGGATGAGGTGTCATATCCCCCCACACACTATGTAAAGCGCTTTGGGTGTCTTGAAAAGCGCTATATAAATGCAATTAATTATAATTAAATGTTAAAGCTTTTTAAACACCTCAAGCAAAACATTAAGACATTTCCATCTGGCATATACAGGGTTTTTAAAAGCATTGAAGCCTTGCTATTGCAATAACCTGCTGAAAATGTGCCTAAAATGACAATATTAACCTTACAGCAGAACAACAGTGAATCTTTAAACTCCCCTCAATATAATAGTAAAGACCATTAAGAACGTATTGATAAAGGGAGATCAGTAACAGTCTTATCAATAAATAAACAAATAAAGACAATTAGACATAAATAAATAAATACATTGTTAAAGGACATTTTGGTTGACAGAAATGCACAATTAAAATGCAGTTAGAATCAATTATATGGTGAGTATTAAGAAGAGAAAAGCAAAGTAAAAAACGCCATAAAGCCATAAACAACACTGCAATAACAATAAATGGAGAGTGTGTCAGTTAACTTGCTTAAGGATCTGTGTTCAAGTCCTGGACAGTCTCCGATGCGGACAGGAGCTGTCCTGTTCCCGTTAGGCAGGGTGATGAGCTGCTTAGTAGAGGAGAGCCGGGTGCACCGTAATCTGTGACCCATCACCGCTGGAAGCGGTGAAAGCGTAGGATGACAGGATGACAGGATGACCTTGACTTATAAAACTATTGCAAACAGTTTGTATTATATATATATATATATATATATATATATATATATATATATATATATATATATATATATTGACAATAGCGCGGTTGGAAATGTAAATTAAAGTGCGATAGTGGGAGCAGGCTGAGCACGCGCCTCCTCGCACCCCTCATACCAGAAGTCCCCCACGTACGTATCGTTTCGACCGATTTCAAGTAATTGATTTCAACTCAAATACCATCATATATCAAGCTACAATTTCATATTGACGTCACAAGGTGGCAACAAAGAGCTATTTATTTATTTATTTATTTTTCCTTGAATCAAAGGGAGAATGCACTCACCGGAGGCTCATTGGATGAAGCTCCTTGAAGTCTTTTGAGTAGCCAGTCCTTCACCCACAGACGTTTAGCCTCTTAGGGTTGTGTTTTTTCCTCCAGCATATTGACAAGCATTAATGCACCAATAGCTCTCTTCCTATTCTCCGGGACAGCCATTATGAAACAAAGAAGCCAGCCAGTGCCAGAAGAAACAGCGATATAACACATCCAAATTGATATTAGGCCTATCCAGCGAGAAAGCGAAATAAGATACAATGCAAATGTTGTTACAACACTTCCCACTTGATGTAATCTAGCGAGAAAACAATACGACAGATGAAAAATGACTTCTCAGTGAAACAAACTATTTAAATCGTGTTGCATGAGACTGATTATCTTTGAATTGCTTCGTGTAACTGTCAAGTTGCATGTTAATTATGTTTAATGCAATTTGCACCCTGCAACTTGTTGCATTAATGTTTCACCACGTAAAGCCAGCCTTAGTTTATTGGAATATTGCATTTTCTTTCACACACACACACACACACACACACACACACACACACACACACACACACACACACACATATACACACACACATATACACACACACATATACACACAATTTTTAGATACATTGCAGTGCAATGACAAGCCCTGTAACCGGTGCGCGCTCTCTCTCTCTCTCTCTCGCTCACACAAAATACGCATGTAGTGTGATTCGTGAAGATCTGCTGCTCGAATCACACACAGAGGACCCAAAACATGCTTGCATTTTTGATCAATGATATCTATATTTATGATGCATTATCGGAATGACAGATGATGCATGATCGGAATGACAGATATATAGATCCAAGGCTATTATTTTATTATTCTTATTTTTGTAAAAAAGGTTTGTTTTAGATCCGGGGCTATTCATAAAACATTCAGGGCTGTAGCCTTGGACGCTCAGGCCTAACGACGCCGCTGCTTAACAACGTCTTTACAAGGACAGGATTGTTTAGTTTCATTTGAATTTTATTTGATGTTATACCAAGGCCCGAATGAATACTCGATTCTGATTGGCTGGGGAGGTGTGCGACGTCACGAACATAAACAACAATGGCTTCCCCTGATGCTCCGCAGACACCGGTGACCAACGGTGAGAAAATATACATACCGGCAAGGGCGTCAGTTTTTAGAAGTGGTGGGGGGGGCGCGGGGTCGCAATTGGTTTGCACATTTTTAATAGTGGTGGGGACAAAATTCAAATTATAAATAGTGGTGGGGACATGTCCCCCCCGTCCCCCCCGTAATCTACGCCTATGCATACTGGTAGATAGACATGAAGAGGACTACAGTTGGAAATTAGCCGGCCGGCTTACATTGGTATGATTTTATGATGTAAATTAATGTGCACTGTCCTTATAAATAAAATAAATAGAAAATAGAAATAGAATAGGCAACGTAACGTAATTCCGCACATTGTAATCAAAACAATACACATACGAGTGTGGAGTGCTAAAGTTTATGTTTATGTTTATTCAATCGCAGGTTTGTTTGTTTGTTTGTTAGTCGTGACTTGCCTGGAACGCTAACAAGTCGTGAGTTGTGAGTATGAAGCCGTGAAATCACGGGTTACGGGTTGCCTGGAACGCACCATAAGATCATCTCTATTTACTGGAGTAATAAGGTAACGTTGCCATGTCGTTACTAAGATCGTCTCTGTTTACTGGAGTAATAAGGTAACGTTGCCATGTCGTTACTAAGATCGTCTCTATTTACTGGAGTAATAAGGTAACGTTGCCATGTCGTTACTAAGATCGTCTCTATTTACTGGAGTAATAAGGTAACGTTGCCATGTTGTTACTAAGATCGTCTCTATTTACTGGAGTAATAAGGTAACGTTGCCATGTCGTTACTAAGGTCGTCTGGAGTAATAAGGTAACGTTGCCAGGTCGTTACTAAGATCGTCTCTATTTATTGGAGTAATAAAGTAATGTTGCCATGTCATTACTAAGATCGTCTCTATTTACTGGAGTAATAAGGTAACGTTGCCATGTTGTTACTAAGATCGTCTCTATTTACTGGAGTAATAAGGTAACGTTGCCATGTCGTTACTAAGGTCGTCTGGAGTAATAAAGTAACGTTGCCATGTTGTTACTAAGATCGTCTCTATTTACTGGAGTAATAAGGTAACGTTGCCATGTCGTTACTAAGATCGTCTCTATTTACTGGAGTAATAAGGTAACGTTGCCATGTCGTTACTAAGATTGTCTCTATTTACTGGAGTAATAAGGTAACGTTGCCATGTCGTTACTAAGATCGTCTCTATTTATTGGAGTAATAAGGTAACGTTGCCATGTCGTTACTAAGATCGTCTCTATTTACTGGAGTAATAAGGTAACGTTGCCATATCGTTACTAAGATCGTCTCTATTTATTGGAGTAATAAGGTAACGTTGCCATGTCGTTACTAAGATCATCTCTATTTACTGGAGTAATAAGGTAACGTTGCCATGTCGTTACTAAGGTCGTCTCTATTTATTGGAGTAATAAGGTAACGTTGCCATGTCGTTACTAAGATCGTCTCTATTTACTGGAGTAATAAAGTAACGTTGCCAAGTCGTTACTAAGGTCGTCTCTATTTACTGGAGTATTAAGGTAATGTCTGCATTCCATATGAATCTCATGTTAACTGACATTAGGCATTAATCAGACCCATATATATTTCTCTGGTTATTTACCGTTTGTTTACAGGCACACACAAAGTAGTGCGAGCTAAAAGTTGCATTTTGAGACAGAATTACCCCAAAATATGAATCAATACCCTTATATTTTAATTGATTCGTAAGTGGCCATGGTAAAAGCGGGATAATCCACACCGATGTGTGCATGTATTCGAAAAATAATGCACTTTGCAGAGGCAAACCCTTCTTAGCCCCAGCGTCATGCATTCTTTTTCTAAACATGCACACCTCGTTGTGGATTATCCCTTACTTTTACAATGGAATCTATAGACCGTAATAGCAGACAAGAATGAGATTACTGTAACCAAGATTTATATCTATGTTTATATATAGCCAGAATTGTGTGCACATGAGAAAAGATTAAAGCCATCCCAGGACAGCTAGGTGGGCAGCAGCAGTTCATTTAAAATTAGGCATGTTTGATGTAAATTTACTCTCACAAGTCACTATTTTGCCATTCTCTCTCTCTCTCTCGCTCTCTCTCCCTCTCTCACCCTGTAGCAGGAGGCCAAGGCCCTTGTTCCAAGACAGGCCGTTTGTTAAACCATGACATCTGACTAAAGGACTATATGGCCATCAGGGAGGAGGCTGTATTGGTTCCAGTGTTGATGGAGGGGATTACGGTGTTGCTAGATCTGGGTCTCATAGGACCATTAACAAGTGAATGGAGCAACCTAGTAGTCCTCATAATAAAGAAAGGTGAGAGTATTCGGCTCTGCATTGACTTGAGGAGGATAAATGCTCAGTCCAAGTTTGACACTTGTCCTTATCAAGGACAGATAAGTGGTCTCCGAGAGAGAAGAGGGCAGGCAAGGGTAATCAGACCACTCAATCTTTGTAAAGGCTACAGGTCGCGTTCACCCTACGAAAGCCCCTAACTGCTTTCAGACACCCTCAAGACCTATGGCAGTTTACCAGTTGCAGTGCACCAGCAACCCTCCAGAGGCTAATGAACCCGTTTTGTCAGGTATGGAGACAGATGGTGTCAGGTATCTTCAGGTAACCTTGACAACATTGTCGTTCACAGCTACCCTTGGCAAAACCATCTTCATACACCTAAGGGCATATCAACATAGCTTGACAATCCCAGGGAATGTGCTTTGGCAAAGCAGCAGCTTTAGTGTCTAGACTTATGGAGAAGAAGTTCCAGGCTCTCAGAGTTTGGTCTTTGCCAGGATCCTGAGCCCAGATGTCTAACTGCTCTTTACCATGCAGACAGATGAGTTCTTCATAGAGAGGAGAGGCAACGGATGTGTGTGTAACATCTGTCACTCTGCAACACTGCATCAGGAGTAAAATATCTTCCCCAATGAGGTTCTCTGCTGTGCATTAGAACATTAGGGAATCAGGTGGAGAATTGGGTTTTAAACATTACTTCTTGGGAATCGATTCAACCCTTGAGATGGTTCACAAACCACTCAGTTTACGGCGGTTGTGGTCCATGAAAAAGAACACCAACAACTGAATCAGTTGTTTCATCAGAGTTTTTGCAGTCCTATTCTCTCTATCTCTATTACCTGCCAGGAAACCAAAACACAGTGGCAGACTTTGTCTGCCAAAGGGACATTTGAGTAAACAGATCAGATTTACTTCCTGTTGTTGTTCTCAGAAACACGAGAGACTGCTGCCATCTCCATTCTAATACATCAACAGTTGCTGGAGTGACCCAAGCTGAACTATAGTAAGGTGAGGGGTATAGGGTACTATGGTTTTTCATTGAATGTTTTCAAACCTTAATTGATTAAACAACATTTAATACATGCATGTGAGACCCCAATGGCCCTGTTTGCATTTACCAGAAGCCTTTTATACTATACTGCAGACTGATATCCATCTCCACCTTTATAACTATCCTTTCTAAATAACCTAATAAGCTTCAAAGCAGCTATTTCTTACTTTGTAACTTCACCCTAGCAGTCTGATATGGCCCTTTCCAGTTTTTGTGTCTAAAGGTCTATTGCCACCCTACTATCTACTGGCACCTCGCAGGCCAGTACAGGCCATCGTAGCTTCTGCTACGTCGTTGGAAAGGGAGAGGTGAGGAGGGTATTCAGTTGGTTGCAATCTGCAACCTCACCGCTAGATGCCACTAAATCCTACACACTCCATCTTTAAGTAATTTTATTTTCAACCCCCAAAATGCCTATTTTTATTTCATAGCACCCTTCATATTTCACTGACATTAGAATTTCATGTTCCTTAAGGCAAGGCAAGGCAGCTTAATTTATATAGCGCATTTCATACACAATGGCAACTCAATGCACTTTACATAAAACAAACATTTAACAGTAAGAATTGAAATTTTAAAAAAAACTTTAAAAAAAATTATAGGTACACATTTATTTTACATTTTAGACATTACATTTCTGTCACTTTTATCGCTACTTAGGGATGGTCATTAATGCCACACTAATGATCAATAAGCTACCACACACACGTACATGTAAACGTACACGCACACGCACACGCGCGCACGCACACACACACACACACACACAGGTTTCACAGTAAAGTCGACTACCAAAACCACTAGTCAACACTGCGTCATTGTAGACTAATCGTTCATTTTTTGTTATTGAACATAGATTTGTTTGAACAGTCATAGCAGTCATAGCATAGCATACAGAATCACATTTTTTTCTGAAGCGCTTCAAATGTGTTAATCTTTTTCAAATGTGTTATTTTATAAATATAAATAAATAATTGTTGATATCTTTTTCTTCATTTAAACATTGAAACAGCTGCTAAATATGTTCTTTATTAAAACCATTAGCAGTGTTTTCAAGTCACCTTTTAGTATTGGCTCAGCTTACTTACCACAAAAAGTACCAGCAAAAAAACAATCTGAGCAAGTAGAGTTGAGATGCTACCATGCGGTGGAAAAGGGGCAGTTAACCCTTTACTGGTTGTATTTGAGACCTTTTCGACAAGAATTGATCATTGTTATTGGGTGAAAAGAATATGATATCTCCTGCTATTAATCGACTACTTTCTGGGAGTAGTTGTCGACTACTAAAATGCAGTCATGAATGTCCTAGCAAACACAAATTATCTATGGGCATATGGTACTTCATTAGTTGGGAGCAAATCTCCTGGTACAATAATGGCCTTATAATTAGGGCAGATTAAAGATTCTACCGTTTACGTGTGTTTTGCCACATACATCATGGTAACATGACGTAACACGCATATTTTCAACAAGTCCAACCTAAATGACAGAATAGGTTTTTTGGTCAATATGACCCAAAACTACCCATATGAGCATTAGAGTCTAGTATGCTCTTAAATTAGGCTACATTTTCAAAGTAGGCTACCTAGAATATTAACACTTTGGGATGAGCTATGATTTGGCTATTCTTGTCATCATATGTAAACTAGCTAGCACAAAAATATTGTGCCATTATTTCTCTCTAGTTAGTGTAATTGAAAGATTTTTCACGGAGAGCTCCGCAGCTCTATCTGATCTATCCTGTGTGTGTGTGTGTGTGTGTGTGTGTATGTTCCCCCAGTGTGTGTGTATGTTCCCCTAGGCCTCACGACAGCCAGCACCCAGTCATGGTTGCAAATTGTAGGCGGGTATGCACCCTTCCTGTCCATGCCCCCTCCTTAGGAGAATGACTTCAGAGTACGATAGTCGTCTGGTCTCTTTTATATAAAAGAGGGCATTAAAGTCTAATAGAATGATCAATTAGGAGGCTATAGCCCAACAGGACATTATACTTTTTGGAGGTGACCTAGGGGGTCAAGGGGTCTAGACTCTAGGGTCTCTTTTTTATGAAAGAGGGCCTCAAGAACATGTACAAATATCAATGTGATGGCTCTAGCCCTGCAAGTAATGCAAATCATCATTGGGAGGTGTTCAGAAGATATATTTTTTAAATAAAATTTAAAAAATGATTTATGAGACCCTAGGTCTCTTGCTCCACCCAGCTGTCAGGCCTCCTCCGAGCCCATCCAGCCAGCCCCTGCAAACGGCCAGCCAAGAAACCCCTCCTCCAGCCAAGGCAGCAGCCCCAGGCCTCCGGTCTCCAGGATGGAGGGAGAGGGGGGTTAGCGTGTGACACCATCTTGCCATCTCCAATAAATGGATATACTCTCAAACAACTACAACCTGTATTGTGTCAGAGGGCCCCAGCAAAAGCCACTTAGGTGGCGTGTGGCAGGGAAAACTGCTACACTTGTACTTTAGCTGTGGTATATATTTTAATTATTTAATTAGACATTAATTAATTAAGTTTATACATTGAACATACGTCTCTAGCACAGTTTGCATATTATAATTTTGGATATAAAGCTTCATTATAGCTTGTATGTGATGGACACATGTGTGTAACACAGCCTGGAGGTTGCAATAAGACTATATAAAGATTGAGGACAAATTAGAGGCATAGATTGAGGTTTCTAAGCTTGTGAACAAGGACAAACTGATACCTTAAACCCCTGCAAAGTAAGCCTTAAAAATTTACATTTTTTTCATCAACTGGGCGATGGTAATACCCGTGTCAACGCGGCATAAAGGAATTAGATAACGTCAGCAACTGTGACAGGGCAATTGCTCTTTTCTTTTCTTAAAAAGAAAATGGTGTACCTCATCCATTTGACTAATCTGAGCCAGGCAGAGTTGTTTCACTTCAGTCACAAACATGCAGGCCAGCATCCTATAATAAAGTTGTGGCACACAGCGGTATGTGTGACCTCTGTGAAAGACCAATAGGCTCTTTGTGAACAGTAATTGTTCACAATAGGAAGACCTGATGTTAGTTTGTTCAACGCTTCTAAAGAGGATTCTGGCATAAAACTGTCCATGCATGTGTCTATATACTGTATGTGTGTGTGTGTGTGTTGGTTGATGTTGGGAGCTGCCAGTCTGTGTTTGAGTGTGTTCATGGCAGCATGTTGTATGGAAAATGGGACATGGCTTTTTTAATGAGAGCGGGGAAAAGACATTCTCAATCATGTAAATTGTTAGCAAAAACATCCAATCAGTTTTTTGTAATGGACAATCTTATTTTCAGCGGACATAAGCTCGCCCAGCGAAGAGAACAGTATGCTCTGATTAGAGGAGGCTGAGTCAAACAATGGTGGGCTTGGTAATATAGTGAAGTGATTTTCTGACACAAGAGACAGATTTTCACATTCACTCTGACCTAATTTCTATGTCTATATTAAACGAGGTGATGACACAATATTATGAACTCTAATTGTGGAAATATGATTGGAAAACAGGTTTGCCATTCAGATTAGCTGACGCTAGCTAAATACAGCTTACCGATGAGGAAGTTTTGATACAAAATGACCAAATGTGGCCGTTTTTCCAGAATGATTATGAGTCTGGAAAGTTATCAGTGTGGCCAAAGGCGAGAATGACTGCCACTTTCACGCTTACTAATAGGTTATTTAAGAAATGAGTCTTTATTTTCATTTATTTATTTATTTTTATTTCCATCCAACACCAACATTGGGGTTGTGGTTAGTATTCTGTTCAGCTTCAATATTTAATTTCTCATGTTGATAACTGATAACTGTTTAAAACATCTTGTTCACATCATTAATACATTGCATTCTTATAAACAGCTTTAATATAAAAATAAAAAAGCATTGGGTTCATAGCCTTCTTTAAGGCCAGTGCACCAAAAATCAGTTGGAATGAAGATTATTCATCAATGTATTGCATTAATAAATATGAATTGAACACCTTGTATTCAATTCAACCCAGAGGTTAATCAATGAATAACAATAAATGAAACACACACATGCAAGTTACCATGCAGTCTGATAACATGCACGCGTTTAAATTTACTGTGCAGTTCTATGTGAGTAAGGCTGTTTTGCGACAGAGGTCATCATAAAAGAGAAAACCTTTCGCATATTGAATGGCTGATTTGTTTTGTTAACCGAGAGCGTTTCAGGTGCCCCAGTGTCAAATTAATTTGTATGACCTCTACTCGATTAGAGGGGTTCCACTGCACCTCCGAGTTCATTCAAAGTGTATTCCACTGCAGGGCACCCAGGTGCTCAATTCAACCTCCAGCAGAGCTCTCATTACAAATACACAAGCAATTAAAGCCACGCAGGGCAGTGTTTGTGTGTGTGTGAGTGTGTGTGTGTGTGCACGCGCATGTGTGTGCATGGATGTGTATGTTTGTCTGTGTGTAGTAGTGCACGAGACAAAGTGTGTATAAGTATGTGTGCTTGTATTTGAAAAAGAGGAAAAAAAAGATCTGTCTCTATGTGTGTGTGTGCATGCATTTACATTGGTGCACAAGAGCGGATGCAGACGCTCTTGTGGAGACCAGAGCAATGGACAGAAGTTCCACGATCCTCGGATCGGGTGCTAAACTATCATGAAGTAGGACTTGAAGAAGCACCTGACCAGTATAAGAACCCCACCGCATAGTCTATCCTTTCTCCTGCATGGCAACAGTGGAACTGAAACCACTGCAGCGAGCGACACTCACATACAGTGATCACGTTCCCAACGAATCGATGTGACTTCTATTGTTTGAAATGGAGGGCTTTGTCTTCCTATCTTGGAGAGTAGCATGCATGCGTGCTCTGACAGTTAACAAGGGGTAGGTGTGCCAGGGCCTTGGAGAGAGGGAGGGAGGGAGAGGGAGAGAGAGTGAGAGATAGAGACAGAGTGTGAGAGATAGGGTGACGCAGAGGGCGTGAGAGAGAGAGAGAGAGAGAGGGGGGGGGGGGGGGGGGGGACAGGACGCATCAGAGAGAGAGAGAGAGAGAGAGAGAGGGGAACAGGACGCATCAGACAGAGAGAAAGTGAGAGAAAGGACACAGAGAGGGAGGTTTTTAAAAAAAACTTATCCCGTGTCTGAAAATGGTCCTGGCTGCATTACCAGCCGCTGGTGTGCAGAGTCCATTTCCTAGCAATGAGGAACTTCACATCGGACACTTTGGTTTTAGAGGTTTCAATGTTCTGGTTCTGACAATGAATAACTGAATAGATTGAGGGGGTTTTTGACACCTGAATAGATATTTTATTTGAACATAATGTTCACATCCATGAATGATAAAATGTACAATGCAATGTCCAAAAACAATCACAACTGAGCACAACCTAGCAATGCATTTTAGCATGAACATATTTTGGCATGCTAGTTTCTCTATCATACTTTCTGTGTCACCCTTGGGTGTCCTTGGGATGTGCTGGAGGACAGCTTCTGATCTCCTGGAGAACAAAAGGATAAGACAACATTCAACATCACTTCATACTATTGTTGTATGTGTGTGTATGACTATGTGGGAGTGTGTATTTGTGCGTTCTTAAAGATAAATGGGTGTTTATGGTGTGTGTTAACTTTGTCTATTTGTGTGTGGTGTTTGTGTGTGTATGTGTGTGTGTGTGTGTGTGTGTGCATCACGTGTTGTGTATTCAAGAATTGCAAGTGAGTCTTCCTTTTGAGGAGTGTCTCTTTAGATGAGTGTAACTGTTGGGAGATAATTCAGTGTACTACAGCAAGGGAAAATGTCAAAACAAATTAAATTCACCAGAGGCACAAACTCCTGGGCTCAATTTCAACTCGATCTGAAACCCATGGAGGAATATGTAAATATATGCACTGCACCAAAATATTCAATAATACACTGCTGTAAAAGTAAGAAAATATATTGACATCCTGGCATCAGTCATTTAATTTCTGCACATTAAACCAGGGGCGTTTCTAGAGTTTGAGGACATTCGGGGCTTAGTCCGGACCTCTGTAGGGGGGTCCGGGGGTATCCTCCCCCGTATTCTCTATGCTTTATTTTGATGCTTGTTATGCACTCTGGCACCTTATTTACATCCAAAGTACATGTCTTATTCATTGAAAAATGTAAATGTGTACCTCAAAAACTGTTGTTTGTTTACTTTCCAAATTAATTATGAATTGTGATGTTAAAATATTATTAGTAATTAGTATTAGTATTGAGTAGAAGTAGAATACTTAACAACTGCTATCATTAAACATTTATTGCTACAGTACCAGACTAGAGAAAAACAGCTCAATGTATTTATATTAGGGCTGTCCCGAATACCATATTTTGGGCTCCGGAGCTTCGGTAGTAATCGACAGCGATTCGGGGGGGGGGGGGGGGCAAAAAAAAATAAAAAAATAAAAAAAATAAACGTTTTTTATGCCAATTGGCTTAGCCCCAGATGTTCCCACATTACTCCTTATTAGGGATGGGCATAATCGATCATTGATCGTTAAGAAATGTGTCGATCAATTTATATTGTTATCGATCAAAAGGACGTTGTGTTGCATACTGTGAGTCAGCGGCGCCGGAACGAGTTTGAAAGTGGGGGTGCAAAAAAAAAAAAGCGCTGGTTTCGGGCTCTGGGTTCCCCGAGACAATTTTGAAAATTCTAGAGGCCAACTAGCATTCACGCACGTTTTCACGTGGGATATTACGATATAAGGGCGTGTTCACACCTGGCGTTTTTTGTGATAGGGAAAAGTTGAGCCGACCGCTTTTTCAACCAAAAAAAAAAGCTGGCAGTGCTTTTTGTCCTAAAAGCGGCGAGAGCGTTTTTTCTATCGCCTAGCAACGAACCCACTCTAGACCCCGACGTTACTAGCCTACGCATCCAGGCTACCCTTACATCGTTGTTACACAATGGCTAGAAACAGGCGATTGGCACTTGCATTGGCCCTAACTGACGAGGAGGAGAACCGTGTACCTGCACGTTTGTGGGTGCACGATATCACCCAGGGAAGGCAGCAGCAATGCCGACCATCATGTAGTCCAGGAGCTTCGTTTCGATGATGCGGGATTTGCGGCGTACTGGTCAGCTGTCAAAAAAGCGCCTGACGTCGGGCGCTTTTTTTCTGACAGTCGAACTTTTTTCAACTTTTTTTTACGCTCGGTGCGGGAGAAGAAAGCGCCGAGTGGCGTTTAAAAAAACGCCGGGGCGGTTTTCCAAAAGCGCTCTGCTACACAGGAATGCAATGTAGAAAGAGCGCTGGCAGAAAAAATAAAACGCCAGGTGTGAACACGGCCTAATAAGAGGCTAATAATAATTTCAAAAAGCCTAACAAATAAACAATACAAATACATTAATTATTGAAAATCCTTTCCCACCACATCATCTTGTTTCTTGTGTCTCATGTGTTCACCTGGTCTGTATTTGGAACCCCACACCTGATAGCCTGATAAGAGATGCCCAACCTACTGTTAATAACATATAACCACACAGCGATATGACAACATTGTTTTTATTGAATCGATTAAAATTGACATCTCATTCTCTCAAACTGTATACTCTAACATGTACCTTAGCCTGTCGGATCATTGTTTACACATTTGTCCAAGTAGCATTCTTCTGTAGCCCTACGAACGCACCTAGCGCTTAGCAGCTATGATAGCCACTGCTTTCCGCGTTGATCAACAGTGACCGTAGTGCAGCGATGTAGTCGTGTATCCAATATCTCTGTAGTCCTCCACACATACGTTTCAAGAACAAATACAAATGAAGGTAGCGTAGAGCAGTAATGCACAGCGATGTGTAAGGTGACGCAGATAACGGAACTGAGCTTCAGTATCATCGTAGCCTCGGTGGTCGCATTGATGTTGGTCCTAGAACCCTTCACCTGGTTTGCGGGCGAATTATCCGATTGGCTGAGCATGACATCATGACTAAGAGGCCGGACTAGAGCAGAAGTAATTAAAGCTACAGCGCGGTAAATAGATCTAGTTCATGCTGCAATCAATGCGATGCCGTGTCGGTGTCGTGGTCAACAACTGCGCTTTTTTTTTCCGCCCCGAAAAGTGGGGGTGCGTTCGCACCCCCTGCACCGGTGCTTCCGGCGCGCCTGCTGTGAGTCTTGAAGCGGTGCGGTGATCGCGGCTTTAGTTCCCCGTGTCTGATCGCTGTAATTCGGAGCGTGAATATCGGTTGAATATCTAACATCTTTCTAACTTTAAAAAACACTTTATATTAGTATGTTTAAGACGATAGTCGCACATCCCTCGTAACTACGCCGTGAAGGTGAACCCTCCCGGACTCCGCTATTAACATGAAGCGCTCCGCCGGAGGAGCCGCACACCCACACGCACCGGACACCAGAATACCAACACACGTTTTACATTTGATTTTAAATAAAGTTGTGTGCAGTTATACGGTTAAATACGAATATTGATTAATGACCGATCGCGTGCTGCGGTCGAGACAGCCGTCTCTCGGTTTCGCGTGGTCAAGCCAGCCGCTCCAACATTTTAAATACTTCCATAACTGACATTTTTGCAAAACGTTCAGCCTCATATATGTTTTCTGACTAAGGTATTGCTTTTAGATAGTTCATGCAATTGTTTCTAAATGTGTGGCTCATCTTTTTGTTGCGAGCCTTTTCCGAGCGCCGGCTGCATATTGTATGGGCGTATGTCGGCCTTTCCCCTTTTTTCAAAACAGTTATACAGTTTAATGCCCAATTTTACTGCCTTGTTTGATTATTGTTGGCCGATAAGTAGGCTACTTATTGTGATTGGAATACAGATGTAGTCTTGTTGGATCGTTTCCAAACTTTTAAGAGCGCATGTAGGCGCATTGTTCGGCTTTTACGAGCGCCGCATAGGCCTATAACCAGGGACGGGCTGCCATAGGGAGGTTCGGCCGGACGATTTCAGGCCGATTATTTTGTATTTTTTATTTTGTGTATTATTATTTTTGGGCCGGTCCAGATTATTGGGCCGGTCCAGGACTGTCATAATACGGTCGTAGGTCCGCGGTGCGCTACAAACGCTACAAACTGAAGCCTGACGTTCACTGCTGTGAGTGATGTCACGCGCCCAAGCTGAGATGGTATATATTCCCACATCTTAACAGTCAAGTATAAATATAGTACAAGAATGTGCTGACAAAATGTATTTTGCGGTTCGCCTTTAGTGATAGCCTACATTTAGAAAAAAAAACCAAAAAAAAAACGAATATCCGAATCCCAAAATTGAAAACCGAATACCTACCCAACGAACGAATATCCGAATAGTCGAATATTCGGGTCCAGCCCTAATTTATATTAACATTAGTTTATTGACATTTGCAGTTGGCAAAATGAATTCCAATGTACAGGCATTAGCATTTTAGCTAATCAAAATTGCTTCACTCATTGACTCTCTCTGACACACAAACACACAGAAACACCAAATAGTTATTAAGAGTTTCCGCGCCTGATTCTGACTCAGCTGCGGCTGCTGCTCTTTAGTCTGTAACTCATCTCAAAACCATGAAATCAACTTAAATTAAACTCATAATAAGATATCCTACCTAATTCAACATATAGGCTTTCCCTAGGCTTTGAACACAATAGTTCCCTTTAAACTAGTACCAAGTAGCCTACTATGAAATATTATGGGTTTCATTTGACTTTTAATTATGTTTTACTGTTAAAAGAGCTTTTTTTTTTTATTGTTGTCAAACCTACAATTCATGACGAAGAGAATTTCTCTTCATCCTTATTGTAGGTGCTGAATCCCATTCATATCATAAATCAACAGGACATTTCAACCCTTACTGAAAAGTTACTACATAGGCTAAAGTCTTAAGTCCCTTAAAAATCCTAAAAGATGAAGTTGTTTTTTACACTCTGCTATTTCTCCTCTACGCATCTCTTCCTGCTACTTGAGTCACATGACCAGTGACGTGTGTCATGTCATCAATCAGTGCTGACCATCAGACCCTCTCACATCCACACCCAACCCCCCCCCCCCCCCCCCCCCCCCCACACACACACACACACAGTTCAGAGATCTGCATTTGTTTTGACAGGCTGTTATGTTAGACTATTGCACATTCACACACATTGTGTTTTTTGTTGTGCTTCACATAGGCTTACATTCAGGGGCGACATGCCACCATAATATCTGAGGTGCAAAGGGAACTAATTGGAGATTTGTGTTAAAGATTTTTGGGACCCATATGCATCACATTTCTGAAGGCACCACATTTAATAGCATCACTCCTATCAGCCTACATCCACTGACACTGTACTGGCCCTGACTGACACTTGGGGGGGGGGGGGGGGGGGGGGGGCACAGAGGAACATATTTGTGTCTCCTTATCAAATAATACATACCTCTTATACTGCACTAGCCCTCTTTTCTAGTAGGCATGTCTTCATCCACACCTTGTCTGGTGCTACAAATAACAGCTGATTCATTCACTAAAGAGGATGTTGCATGACATGTCAGTTATCAAGGATGCCAAATACAATGGAGAGCCAATGAATTTAATTTTAATATTTCTGAAATTGGCTACCTTCTGCATCATGCAGAGTCTGACACTGACACTGGCTTGATTACTGGACTCTGAAAGTTCAAATGAAGTTGTAGAAACCTACATTAATTTCACATGGATGTATCATCTACATTCTAATCACATGTTTGTATTGTCTGTACTGGTCATAGTTTATACCTCCTGAGCTTTCCTCACTGGAAACAAAGTTTTGACTTGAATGAGGATATTCTTTCTGTATTTTTCTCTCAAAATATAAAATTCAGTGTAAGCTACTAACCATAAACTTCTATATATAGCTTATTCTAACTGATAACATAATTGATTCAGCCAAATCAGGTCAGAAGTAAGCTAGCTAGCAGCAGTGGCTCTATAGTGCCAGCAGTCCAGTAAATGTGTTCATGGAAAGCACACAGAGTTGGCTATTAGGCATATAGATTGTTTTTAATTTAATTTCATGTTTATATCATGTAAAAGCCTGATTACCCATCAATTATTGTACTTTCAAATCGTTTTTTTTTCTTTTTTTTACCGCGTGTATGTTTACACCTAACAACATCGTCAAGCAAACATCGTTAGTAGAAACGTTAAAGCTAGTGAAATCTATCTATAATCTAAGTATGGTAGTTGATGGCACTTTAAACAGGTTTTATTTTGAACGCAAACTCTTATCTTGAAAACTTGACCTGTAAGTACCAGTATATGTAGGTGCATGTGAGTGTGGATATTATCAAGATTTATTTGCTCGACAGCCATATGGCAAGAATGCAAGTGACCCCCCCCCCCCCAATCAGTTCGTTTGACCAGGTTAGGTGGTGATTTTGTTTAAAACTGCTAATGATTTTGATACATGATTTTTGATAGAAAATACCCTGGCGATGCCGATGCATTATAACATTACATTGAAATATAGTCTATTGTATATAATATGTTAGAATGCTGGGTCTCTAATCTGAAAAGAGAACAGGGATGGAGAAAGCCTCACAATCCATCATGTTGTACAATATAATTTGATCCTAATTGTTTGTAGCTGTTTTTCTCAAAAACAAAAACTAGTATTGAAACAGTTTTAGTATTAGCACCAATGCTAAGTTGGATAGATTTCATACTATGCATACCATGCACCAAGGCTCCTAGTATTTGTGACAGCGGTTTTACAACTGTGAAATCATGCAAGAACAGCGGCAGGCACGTGCACAGATAGGGCCCAAGGGGGGCACCGCATCCCCAGTTCGGTTACTAAATAAATGACATCACTCAGGTAGGCACTGTTTTAATGGTAAAACCACGATTAATTAACACTTACTTACTTTTAATATTATATATCCATTAAAAAACTAAGTAGGTCAGTAGGACCTGCCACCTCACCTCGGTATGAAAAGACATTATCTCCGTCATCCAGGAAAATGTACAAATATGCAATTCATTTCTGAAGCAGGTAGTTACGTTTTGTTTTGGTAGTTTAGTGATTAGTCTCCCCTTTCTTTATAGCCAGTTTTCTTAAAACGTGATGTTTAAAAGTGTATTATTGTTTGGGCATGCCACAGTGTGTGTGTGTGTGTGTGTTTACTGTGGTTTATTTTCCTCTCAGTGTGATGCTCAAAAACAAGTTAGGCCACTAAAACCACTAAAATCAAACTGTAGTTCAGTAGTTGTACCCATGTCTTATTTATAAAATGTTTGCAGTGTAACAAAATAATACAGAACATGAAAACAGAAGGAAGTTTTGAAACCCTAAATTCACGGATTTATGTATCCAGCAGGTCAGAGTAGGACTGCTGATCTAGTCTGATCATTACTTATAATGAAAGGTAAATGACTGACTGCATTAACTTACACTGACTGACTTGCATTACTACATTAAATCTGTGGTTTCTTCATGGATTAATGTGTTTCAGTAGAATTTAAACAGGTCCCATGTTATGAACATAGTGTGTGATTATGGATGGCGGGGTGGCATCATGGGGGTGGGAATAGTGCATATCGGTGGGGTGAGGGCCTTTTTTTTTGCTTGAGCCCCTGCCCCCCAAAATGTCTGTGCACGGCACTGAACAGCATCTTACATAAAAACTATAAGAAATACATCATTTGTTTAGGAACTGCTTTGTAAGGTGACAGGTGTATTGTGACTTTATTGACGGTATTGTTTGAAAGTCTATAATTTCTTTGATAAACCAGTGCAGCACCCACACACACACACAGTCCACTCACCTAGTGCATCCTACCTACTGCAATATAACCCAAAGCAGAGCATCTCCGTCCATCACCCTGCAAACAGTAGTCTCTACAAGCTGGCTTCTACTCACCTCTACTACTGCTACTACTAGTACTACCTCAATAAATACAACTCTCCCTCATGAGCTGTATCGCTCTACCCTTCCTAATCAATAGATGCCATTGCTGCATCCCTATGTATAATGTATAATAGTTTTTAGTGTTATGTTGTGCTGCTATTATTATCACAGTAGACATGCATTGTGTGTGTGGTGGGGTATCTCTTATGACTTCTTTCTTTTTTGGGGGGGTTAGTTTAGTTTGTCGTGTGGTCAGAGGATCCTGTCAAACTGTCTGTTGAATGGAAGCCTGTGAAGTCCTTTGAGAACTTCGATAAAGGGGCAACATAAATACACAACCCTTGTTTTGAGTTAAGATGGTGAGACTAAAGCATCTGAAAGGAAAAAACAAAATATGTTGTGTCACCACTGTGCATGAGGCGCCTTTGAATCAATGTCTCTTCAATCCAATGTGTATTGTCACATAGATACACTGAATGTTTGTTGGCATATTTCTATTCCTTCCTCCACCACAACTTCTCATTAGGTTATCTATGTGCTGTTTCTCAGCCTCCACCTACCACACCTACCACATAGTACCTTACAGTTATGTAGTGGTAACCTAAGCTAAGGGGTGTCACTTGTTTTATTAGCAGCAAAACGATACTCACACAAACACATCAACATTCAGAGAGCGATCATAGTTACTGGCTAGAATGTGCATTCCTAGCATGAGTGACTGTGACAATGTTCATCTTCATAGATTGTGGATCATCATGTTTCTGGGTGATGAAAGAAAAAACAGCTATTCTCATTTGCACCACACTGTAATACCACACTGTCTTTCTTCACAACGCTGGATGCAGAGCCCAAAGAGCTGTGCTTATTGCTTCCGTTTACAGATCCTTGTGCACGGATGGGTGTCAACCGATTTGCGACTGCTTAAGTGTCTCCTCCACTTCAGCTCCTCCAGCAAACATTGCTTAAAATAAGCATGTGGACAAAAGCTCAACAATTTTCAATTAACCCCATGTCGAACCCACAGGGAGAAAATAGGCCATAATTGAGTGACGTTTGACTTTTGTATTTTTCTTGAGGATAATTACTTTTGTTTGGCACTTGAAAAAACAGGTCTCCATGGTAACAAGGGTGGATAAAAAAAGACTTGTGAGAAGTTTTAGTGGTTTATATATGAGACTCGTACTTTTTGTTGCTTATGAAAGTATTTTTATGTAAAGATGATCCACTTACACCTGCTACACATACAAGTCTTAATATATTGCGTATAGCACGCGTAGAATACGCTAAAGCTATCTGTCAACTCAAAACCTATATGGGATTACATTTACTTCACACTGCTTGTCTGAGAGGCACCTTGCTGAAATTGATATGAATACATGTCATAAAGTTGTCAATGTAAAAAACATAATATCTGACACAAAACAATCCAAAATTCAGTATTAGAACCTGTGGGACGGTTTATTTTCTTATTCAGCTTTCATCCTCCAAAGTAAGGTAAACATGCAATCAAGGCACTGTATTAGAGCCTCTGCTATTCTAATTGGAAAATAGCATTAGACATGACTTGAATGGGAGGTTACCAGACTTGGAGCATGTGCAGTGGGAGGCTTCGGAGGCCTTAGAGGAGGAGGAGGGCTGGATGAAGGGCACCGCCGCTGGAGGACATGGGAGGGAATTCAACTGATGGACCTTTGAAGCCTCATTAAAGATTGTTTCGACAGCTGCCGCTTGACCAATCAGAGCGAAACATGCGCCGTCACAGGCCCACACGTTCGCAGCTAGTCGACACCCATACACAAGCAGCTTGCACACACAACACTAACACACACACACTGACAAACACACACACACTTATCAAAAGTTGTCTCCTGACACTCAAATGCACTCATCTGACACTCAAACGCTGCCGACTGACAGCTAAGACACGCTTCTATGACAGATCAGGCTTGATATACAATGAATGTCTGAGTATGTGTGTGTTTTGTGTTGGTGTGTATGTGTGTGTGTATTGTCTGTATTGGAGAGTGAACTTGTCTGTGTGTGTGTGTGTGTGTGTGTGTGTGTGTGTGTGTGTGTGTGTGTGTGTGTGTGTATGTGTGTGTGTCAATCTGTGAGACCCAAGACTGAAGGGAGAGGTCAGAGTTGTAAATAAAAAAAAGCATGTAACATAAGCTTGACACGCTCCACTGTCGTCACTCACAGGCAGACAGGCAGATACATTCTCTCTCACACACACACACACACACACACACACACACACACACACACACACACACACCATAGTCCATGTTGGCCCCACTCCTAACCCCTGAGCCTTCCTCTGCTCTGTGGGTTTTCTACCATTGAGGAGTGCATCACTTTATCTCCCAGTGACATTTAGTTATGGAACCATTAGCATATATACCCCCCCCCCCCCCCCCCTACACACACACACACACACACACACACACACACAGCAACATCAATGAGACAGAGCACAAGAGTAACCCTCCATGCTCCATATTGTGTGTCAAATTTGTCAAAAGTCCTGATGACTCGTGTCAGCCAGTACGGCCCAAGACCTGTGACAGGAGAACATGACACCATTCAGAGAGAGAGAGAGAAAGAACACATCAGAGAGAGAGAGTATGCATCAGAGAGAGAGAGGATGCATTTCACACACTGTTTCTATTTATGTTCTTCTCATTTCTTGTTCTCTCTTCTCTTTCTCTGTCTCTCATTCTCTCTCCTTCTTTTTGTATTTTTATTGGTTAAAGCAACAGCACATAAACAGAGACAAATAAATAGTATTTTCACATGTCCGGGAATTTCTGTGTGCATTTAGTTTATGTGGTACATTTTCTTTGTGTATGTGTACAGGTGTGTGTGCATGTTTGTGTGTGTGTGTGTGTGTGTGTGTGTGTGTGTGTGTGTGAGAGAGTTCATGCACGGTGTGCGTGTGTGAGTAAGTTCATGGATGCGTTTATGTGCGTGTGTGGTTGCATTTATGCATGGGTGTGTGTGTGTAATATGGCCTTAGGGCATGGACAGGGGGAAGTCCCTTAGAGCTCAGCTGAAACACACTTAACACACTGTCAATAATAATATGGATTGTCAGTTACCACAAGGTGTTATCATGAGTTCAACTACAAATGTGAGAAACATTGGGCCAACTTAAAAGGGGAGTGTAGGATTTAGTGGCATCTAGCGGTGAGGTTGCAGTTCAATTTCTTGTAGGCTACACCGTCTAGGGTTCGCCTTATGGGCTTGTCCCGTGCGGGTGCTTGCACACACTTCAAATTTCAACAATGCACCAATCAATGTTGGCCCTGCCAACATTTCCCACGGCACCGTGTATATAAGGCGGCGTCGAGCGGCACTCATTGTCCTTTTTCTTTCAGCAAAGTACTAATCAGAAGAACGTCAAGATGCTTGCTTCTAACAGCAAGAGCCACCACTACAGCGGTCCATTCAGGACCTCCCTGACAAGCACGCATCATGCTTCCACTGCCTGGGGGCCAAGCGCGCCGGCATCACCCTCACAGGCCTGGGGGCCTGCTCTGCCGTTCGCTGCCTCGCGAGGACCTTCTCGCCAGGCACCTGTTCTGTACCCCGTCAGTGGAGTTGGCCGACGTGGTTGGCATTATTGAAGACTGGCCTGTCATCGATCGCAGCTCGGCCTCCGGAGGATCGTCGCGCTCTTCACGCTCCAAGGCCTCCACCTCTGCTCCTGTGACCTCTTCGGGCCTCTTCTCACTGTGAGCTCGTCCCGGCACGGCGCGAAGAGGCCTTGTTCACGTCCTCAGCACAGTAACATTTCCCCGCAGTGCAACTGCCAGCCCCTCCCCCCCCTTTCGAGGGGTGCCCCCCATGGGTCACAACGGTGTGATGGCCGTAGGGGCCGCAAAATACGGCAGGTTTTTATTATATTGTTCTGTTTTTAGAATTAACAAATACTGTTTACTGACCGGATATCTACTGTTTAAACGTCTGGATCTTTTTAATGCTGGTAAGTCTTTGTGCTATTATACTTGGTTTAAATGGCCAATCATTTTTATAGTAGTTCAGTCGAATTGTAATATCGTATCTCCCTACAATTTAATTAATATCCAAGTTAAACAGCACTTTAGACATTTGTAAAATGCTTTATTGATGTATTTATTTACAAAAAGTAAACAGATCGTCAAACTAATGGTCAATTTTGAATCTTATTTCTGGTTTCTGAATGTATGTAATAGTTCTGTTGGAGGTAGTTGTTTAGACAAATTGTTCAATTCAAGTAAAATGAAATGGCCAGTTCATTGTATTTTTACAGCAAAGGCTGCCATAAGATTTTAAGTTGATTGAACTAGGTGCTAAGTGGAACCAACTTCTATTTATTTCCTTGGGCAGCTAAAGTGGTTGTTAATTTTACTCTTTATTTTGTGTTGGCCTAACTAGCTGTTTATTCTTGTTAGTGTGACAAAGCTTAGTTGACTGAACATGATATGTCAAATTGATCCAATTCAGATTTGGCTTTAAATAAGTCAAATTGACGTTGTATAGTGAGTGTACAACATCTACTCAACTCAGCAGCAACTCAACTAAATTTTGAGTGGAGCTACCTTGATATTTTTTAGAGGTTTGCACTACGTCACACACCAACGCACCTCACAGGAAACCAGGGGCGGATGGTGTATAGGGGCGATTTGGGCGACGCATTACCAACTGGGAGAAAGAGGATTTTTTTTCTAACAAATTCTATCACAGCAAAAGTAGTTTTCAGTGTTCTAGACTTATTATCTGTCATTATCCAATCAAAATCGTGAGATTCAAGTCACGTTTCAAATGGTCCCGCCTCTCTTGGCGAATTCATTGACGTGGAAAATCGCCCAAGCATTCTCCCATTGACTCTCATGTTAAAACTTTTTTTTTTGGAAAATGAGCCTTCAATGCATTTTCAATGAGGATTTGGGACTCGCCCTAACGTGCTTGCGTCATACGTAACTGACGTAACTAATACGTAACATACGGAAAACTCGATTCTAGGTCGCAGCTCTGTGCACCCAGACTAATGGCGTTAGCCTTGTCTTAGCGTGATTGGACAATTCATCGAATCAATCACGTCCATCAGCAAGCATTCGTGCCACAGCTGTAACTAGTTCCAGAGAAGAGACAAGATGGCTAGCAGAGACTCAATGAGGACGACTGTACGATTATTTCACTTAGGGAAACTCAATTTTTTCGTCAGTCGGCCATCATGCCATCAGTATGTCTTGAACAACCACACATAAAAGGTTGCACATATTATATTGATATTTTATCGTATTTGTCTAAATGCATACTTGACTGTAGATAGATTTATGAGTGAAGTTACCAACGCAATAGATTGGCCGTAACACACTCACCCATTTTAGAATCACATTCTCTCTCTCTCTCTCTCTCTCTCTCTCTCGCACTTTTAATCTTGCTGAATTCTACAAGGCAAATAAATTAAGTTAAAACTTAGTTCCTTGGCCCCATTCGTCTTTGTAAGGACATATTTCTATTTTGTCTTTATTATTTTGTCAGAATGTACCAGAATGCTTCGTTTGTATGTGAAAATCACAAAATAATCTTCTGGGGGAGGATGCCCCCCACATTGCAGGAAACCACAACCACACGCCATGCATCCCCTCAGATATGAACTAACAAATGTACGGTTACACACACACACACACACACACACACACACACACACACACACACACACACACACACACACACACACACACAGTAACTGGCACACACAACAATACCACTAGTTCCTACATGCACATACACACATTTGTTGTGTCTAACCTGCAGCCTATGGATTCAATAACAAAAACACACTATAATCCAACCACTGTGAAATGTCTTCAGGTCTATATGTATTTTGTCTTTCTATGCGGTCTATTATGTCTATTTGTTGTTGCGCTATGTGTATTTGCCTTTTATGTCTATATTTGCACATTGAGCTTGGAGAAACGCAATTTCTTTCTGCTGTGCACTCCTTGTTGTATGGTCTGAATGACAATAAAGTTCACTTTGACTTTGACTTGAAGGGCTTTAGGAGACAAGCTAGTGGGAGATGTATGACCAGACAGCACAAGCACTAGACCACATGTACTTGCTGCAAATTCAAACTGCACATGTGTATGTCTGTACAGTATGTTCTCTACAATATGGCTAATTATTAATCAAACTGTTAAGCTATGAACTAGCCCTGTTTAGCTAATATGCTGTTCATTTTCAACAAACAAACAAATGAGGCCATCTCATTGTGTGCTGCTGTGGCAGTGTTGGAACATATTGATTCAACCCATTTTACTAACAGCCTGGACAGAATCATTTTGTATCCCCAAGAGATACCCAGAGGTATCTACACAGAGGCATTTACCCAGAGATATTTACCCAGAGGTATCTACCAAGAGGTATTTACCCAGCGGTATCTACCCAGAGGTATTTACCCAGCGGTATCTACCCAGAGGTCCAGACAGGGCCTAACCAATATCAAGTATCAGTAAAGGGCTTGTAAATCACCATTTCACAGCTCCATTTTGGAAGAATAGAAGCACTGGAATGTTAGCTATTATGTTAGTAGTAATGTTTTTTGGTCATTGTTTAGTTATTAATCCTGAAATGGTTCATCATTATGGGAAGATGAAGACGTGGCAAAACATTTTAATTAGCCTAGGATACGGTATATTTACGTTACTTTAGGAATTTACAGTACTACAACTCTATTGAGTCCTCTCAATATGGCAATATGGAGTATCGCCAACAAAAAATCCCATAATGCATTCTGATGTACAAGCCCTATTTCTGCTGCAGATTTGAAAAAGTGTCCATAGCAAGTTAAAGGACAATTCCGGCACAAAATGAGACCATATAATCATAACACATGTCCACCGAGTTGGACCGTTCTCTGGGATCAGTTTTCATTCTAGTCGAATGGAACCAAAGTTCTTCGGAACACAGTGACGACCAGTCGAGCGACAAGGAAGCCGGGAAAAGCACAAACACAAACCATTTTCTTCTCTTCTCTATGCACACGCACTGTTCGCACTTCGCACACCTTCTACTAGATTGCACACCTTCTGATTCATTGACATCTCATGTGTACGCCTCTTCCAGCTCATTACATTGCACAGCGTTCGTCGCCCGACTGGTCGTGACTGTTTTCCAAAGATGGCGCCCGCTTGTTTTCGTGAAGGCACTGGCTTTCTAAACTTTCTTTTTAATAAACTGTCTGTACACTTACAAAGTTCTCAATGCTTCATTTTACATGTAGGGACCCTCATTATGCTACCGTGGAAGTGTGGTGCGATTTTGAGCCTTGTTAGTGGTATAGAATTGCGATTTATTTTACATGAATATCCTGCCCCCACAGCAAGCGTTATAAGCTAATTAGCGGTTTTCGAGAACTTTGGTTACTTTCAACTAGAATGAAAACCTGATCTCAGAGAACGGTCGAACTCGGTGGACATGTGTTATGATCATATGGTCTCATTTTGCACCGGAATTGTCCTTTAAACAAATAACAAATATGTAGTTTAACCCAACACTCAAATTAAAAAAATAATTAAAAAACAGAAAGAAAGAAAGAAAGAGGCAAAAATACATGCTTGGGTGCAAGATGCGGTAGAATAACAAGACTGAATACGCTCTGTGTTTACTGAGAACACAGAGGCGAGCGGTTAGTCTTCTGTTGTTAGAATATTCAGCAGTAGAAACAGCCTTAATACGTGCTTTCTGATACATGGAGGACTCATGGCACACTGCGTGTGCCATGAGGAAAACAGAGTGATTGTTAAATTAATATTCCTAATTTTACTCACATTTGTAAACACATTAAATGCTACATTTAATGAAGGCTTTGGACCACTTTTTTGGTTATCTTTTATAGCAGGTTGTTTGTGATTTGTACAAGCTTTTAATGCAAATACCATACTATTCATTTTCTGCTCCTAATTTTCATGAAAATAAATAACTTTGTCAAACAAGGACGTTCTTTTTGAATCTGTATATTGTTGCCAGGAACATAAAGTATTCTCTATACTGAATGTCAGAAAATGCTTTTTTGGCATTTTAAGAAGGGTGATGTAACTGAACAGATAAGCCGTACCTGTACCAGGCTGCACTGCTTTGGATTACACACTTTGGTCATTGACTGATCTGGCCCTGATAAGTGATTTATCTGACCTTACACTTCACAGCATACACTCACCCACATCCTGCCATCCTACCCCCTGCCACCTCCCTTAGGGGAGGTGGGGGGGGGGGGTAGGTAGAGGAGGGAGGCTATAGAGGCTAGAGTCCAGTTGAACTCTGAACAATTGAGTCTTGAGTTTCTTGTGGAAGGCTGGTGACTTTAACTGAACTAGCACTTTAACTGAACCTCTGCTGTCCTGACAGCAGCAAGGAGCTTGTTCCACCACTGTGGCGCCAAAACAGATAGCAATGGCGGTATCAGCTGGCCGGCTGAGGTAGAACAGAGCACTCGAGCTGGGGCATTGGGGTCTAACCATCGCTTGGAGGTAGGTCGGGGCATTTTCATTGACAGCCTTGTAGGCCAGCACCATTGTTTTAAATCTGATGTGAGCTACTACAGGGAGCCAGTGAAGGTTGCGGAAGAGGGGGGTCACATGGTAGAACTTTGGCAGGTTGAACACGAGGCATGCTGCTGCGTTCTGGATACGCTGCAGAGGTTTGATTGCAGAGAGAGAGTCCAGCCAGGAGCGAGTTAGCGGAGATTACCAGGAGCTGTGCTGCTTCCCTCGTGAGGAAGGGCTAGAGTGTGAATCTACAGGATCGGGCCACTGCGGGGTGTTGGCACTGCACAACAGTTGATTGGGTGGTGAGGAATGGCAGGATGTCAAGACAGCTTGGAGAAATGAGGAGGGGATCGGGTCAAGGGGGCAGGTGGTGGCATGGTTAGGTGTAACTAGTAGGTGGTCATCTTCAGAAGAGAGAGGGTAAAGCAGGTAAGGCCAACAGAGGTGGGAGTAGGGGGAGGGAGGATAGCGGCAGGGGTAAAAGAGGAGCTGATGTCCTTCATCTTCTTAGTAAAGTAGGTTACAAAGGTACCGCAGGACCTTTTGAAGACCAGGTCAAGTTGGTTCCTGGCCCTGTGGTTGGGAGGATAAGGGGAGAGTGTTAGGTCGAATTTGGTGAAAAAGTCTGTTAATTCAGGTGAGTTCAACTTCTCTGGCTGGCTGTTGAATTCACCCAGGACAATGAGTGGTGTGCCATCTTCAGAAAAGCAGCTGAGGAGGGCATCCATCTCATGGAAGAAGTCACGGAGGGGACCTGGTGTAAGGCTTAATAGGAAGGATCACAGCGACAGCGTGGAGTTCAAATGCAGATCTGGTCAAGTGTTCCAGGGGAAGGACCTGGTAGGACCACTTTGGCGAGATGAGGAGTCCAGTCCCCCCTCCTCGCCACGATGATCTTGGGGTGTGTGAAAATGAGTAGGCAGTTGAAAGGGCAGCTGAAGTGGCAGTGTTCTCTGGGGTGATCCAAGTCTCTGTCAGGGCCAGGAAGTGGAGTCTGGAGGGAAGCGTAGGCTGAGATAGAGTCCACCTTCTTGACAGCCGATTGGAAGTTCCAGAGTTCCCCCATCACTTCAAGGTCTGTGTAGACAGAGAGTGTTGGGTAGTGCAGACTGGATGGAGTGCAGCGCTGAGCAGCGGGTCCTAGGTGGTGTCTTCTCCGGTCAGACGTCCTGACGGTGATGGAGGTAAGGCACATAGCTACCATGGGTGAAAGGAGATGTAGCCTCTGGGCTCCCTCGATGGACTCCTGCAGAGGAGTCTTCATTCGCCGGGGCCTGACACTACCGCTGATGTTATGAATGCAGTCTTAGCGCCTTACAATCAAGTCTATTGTCCACACCTGAAGTGGCTGAAACTGGCTGATTGCCCGTTTAACAACAACAGAGTTAGACACTAAATTCTGCTAGCTATTTTAAATTAGCTCTACCAACTGAATTGCTAAAAAAACAAGTTCTAAATACGTTCTATGCTCACCAGCAGCAAAATAACAAATGTAGCACCAAAACAAAAATGTAGCACCAGAACCATCACCAAAAGCGTCACCAAGTAAACCGCTATTGCTTGTCTCTCATGTGGATTAATGCAAACTTAACTTACAGGTTAGGGAAAGTTGTTCAATCAAGGTTTATTATAGGCTTATCAAGCTGTTATAGGGTGTATTATGTTCAATACTCCTGTCCAGGTTTCCCTTTTTTTTTTTTTTTAGGCTTTTGTTGTTTTGATTGTGTTTATTTACTCCATGTCATTTATTCATGTTAATCGCACCCTCTTTTTTGTGTTAACAAATGTCATTGTAATCAAAGGAGGAAGCAGTGCTTCTGGTTGATGGATTGTAGATGTTGACTACCAGCTGCATCCTAGCTGGCCCTTCAATCCTGAGCAGTCCAAGCGCTTAAGTTTTCTTTTTCTTTAAATAAAACAATTCTGATCGTTAAGTGAGTGAAAAATATGGGTCATTCAGATCTCGGATAGCCGATGTTCTTGTCCGTGGCAAAAATTATATTCAAATGTATTCACCTGTGCTCCATGTGAGGAATTGAATTGGCAAGAGAATTGCATCTGATTTTAGGTCTCCCTGGGATTTAAAACCTTGTGGTTTCCTTGCACACCAAATCAACTGCAGAACTGATTAGTGTGAGTTGTTGCTCCGCTTCGATTAAATCTAGTAACCTAAGAGGACCTTGTTTTGGCAATGTTTCAGAAAGGATTCGATATAAATGAAAGACACTGTACATTGTACAATGAATGCCAAAAAACATCGCTATGGTAACAAATGACGTGTGTTGAAGCCACAAGCTGACCATGACACTGTCACTGCTGCAAAAGTGGTAAACATAAAATACTACATGACACAAAGAAACACATTTGAAAATGAATTTATATGTGAAAGGGTAGATTCTACAGGTTTGCAGGGCATGAGGTACATGTTTCTACACTTCATGTTCTTCATATTAAGAGTTAGAGCATGTGGATGTTGTTAAGACCTGGGGCCTCATTACAGAAACTTCCTAACTCTGAAATCCTATCCTAACTTAAGATAGGAAGGCATTTAGGGGTTTTGGTATTACAGAAGCAGGTTTCCTAACTTAATTTAGGATGAGATCCTATCTTATCTTAAGATAGGAATTTAGCCATTACAGAACCATCCTAAGTTAGGAAATTCCTAACTTAGGATGCCTAAGTTAGGTTGCCATTCATCCTGTCCTAAATTCAAAATAACTGTCACTAACTGAAAATATGGCAGCAGCACTGCTTGTAGGTATGTTTGACAATGAAGATGAACATATTAACAGAAATATAATGGCAGAAAGACTACTTAGACCGCATAATGATGTGTTAAATTTTCCTGACCATATTTTAATTTAATTTTATCGCCTGCCAAGACATTTAATTTTGAATTTGGTGGAAGAATTATGTCTCAAAATTAAAAGCCCTCCTCTTCTTACGCTCAGCTGTACCTGCCATTGTGGGGTTTGTGTCCCGGGGAAGAAGGCCGCCGACAACAGGAACGCTTTTAACTCACTTTATTTGTTTAGCTTTAAGTTATTTAACTATGAAACAGAAGGAGGAGTATTGTATGTATTTCACGCCGCGTGGAGAGCCCCAAGCTTTGCATCCTTGCGGATGGGCCGCCTGGGACTTCTGATTCTAACCGGATGTTTCCGCCGGATGCCTCTGGGCAGGAGGCGTGGCCTCCATGACGCACAATGGCTAGCGTTAAGCGCCGCCCCCAGTATATTGTTTGCCGCCATCTGGTGGTCAGGTCGGGTAAATACATTTATTTCTACTCCTTGTGTGGCTGTGTAGCTGCTGATACATATGCTTATTATTAATCCACAACACCATGACCGTAGCTTGCTGTTTCGTTTAGAAAGTTCAGGCTCATTAAAGTAACGCGTTCTATCAGTCTCATGCACATTCTAAGTGCAGAAACAGACATAAACTATCGATAGCCATCGAAAACAGACAGTTAAGATTTCCTAAATAAAGATAAGATAGGAAGCCACAGGTAAGATAGGAAACGGACATTAGGTTAGGCACTACTTCTGTAATAGGAAGTTAGGATTTTTCCTATCTTTGGTTTCCTAACTTAAGTTAGGATGAGCAGTTAGGATTTTTTCTGTTATGAGGCCCCTGATCGTTCACTCTAAAAACTTAAACTTTGATATACTCAACTTTTTTGGTGAAACATTTTTACACATAAAAATATTGAGTAAATTGTAAAGCTGTGAAACAATGTAAATATACCTTATGAATTGAGTAAATGTAAGTATAAAATTTAAGTAGATCTGAATAACTACATTTAGTACCATGACATACAATTGAGTTGATATTATTAATAATAATACAATTAAATTAAAATAGAAATACTGACATGTCTGACTTTTCAGAAGCCAGGCCTTGAGATTTTGTGTGAAGGTATGATAGGTTGTAAAGTTTTTTAATTTCAGTTGGTAGGGTGTTCTACATTTGAGAAGCTCTTACAAAAAGCATGATTGGCTAAAGGAGAAGGACCTGAAAGAGATTACAGTCGCCTCTCAGAGCAGATCTTGTAGATTTACATTGAGGGCATTTAGCAGACGCTTTTGTCGAAAACGGCTTACAATAAGTACATTTGTCAGAAGAAAGTGAAACAATATATCACTGTCGGTAGGTACAGTGATATATTGTGACAGGATGTCAATAGAACAAGTTTCAAGCACTTATAATTGCTAGGTTAACCCATTCCTCGTACACAACAAAGATAGCATGGGTAAGATGCTACACAATGCTAAGTACTATTTTTGAAGTGCCACGACGTACAAACATAAAATAAGGGGGAACAAGGCTATGCAGAGTCCAGGTGAACTCTCAACAGGTGAGTCTTGAGTCTCTGGTGGAAGCTGGTGAGCGACTCTGCAGTCCTGACATTGGCAGGGTGCTCGTTCCACCATTGCGGCGCCAAAACAGAGAAGAGTTGTGACTTTGCTGTGCGACCTTTGCTTGTTTTTAGCGGTGGTGGTACCAGCCGGCCAGCTGAGCCAGAGGAGGTCACGGAAGAGGGGGTCACATGGGAGAATTTTGGTAGGTTGTACACGAGGCGTGCTGCAGCATTCTGGATATGCTGCAAAGGTTTGATTGCAGAGGCAGGGAGTCCAGCCAGGAGCAAGTTGCAGTAGTCAACGCGGGAGATGAAGAGCACTTGGATCAAGAGCTGTGCTGCTTCCCCTGTGAGGAAGGGCTGGATCCTGCGGATGTTGTAGAGAGCTGTTGTAGAGATGTTGGCCGTGCAGCATAACTGATTGTCCAGTACCACACCGAGGTTCCTTGCAGTTCGCGAGGGACATACTGCAATGTCCTCAACAGTGTTTGTGTGTGTGTGTGTGTGTGTGGACAGTGACCAGTAAGTCCATGCGAGGGCTGTCTTTCCCCGGCACGAAGAGGAGTTCAGTCTTAGATCTCTTGTTTGAAGTTTTCTAAATGGTGGTCTAAAATGGTCTACATTTTCTAAATGGTGGAGGAGCCTTGCCATTTAGGATCTTAAACATCAGGCAGGTGTCAGTGTATTTCCTTAGATTTTCCCAGCTGATGGTAATTATTATTATTTTCAGTGTGGTACCTTTTGCTTGAGTCCAGCTTGTCATATAGTATGTTAAGTGGAGGATGATCATTGCATTCATATATAGTTTTGCTGCTGTAGTCATTAGGCAGTTTGTTATATACCTTAAATTAGCCAGGTTGTATTTGGTTATTTGCATTACTTTCTTCACTTGTTTTTAGAAGGTAGGGTTAAGTTAGAGTCGAGGATAATACTCAGATATGTAACATGAGCGACTACTTGGATGATCTCTCCAGACACATAGACTTTGGGAACACAGTCAGATACAGAGTATGTCTTTGTAAAAATCATCTTCTTGACATTAAGAAACAGGTGTGAATCATCAATCCATTTGTGTACATTTATCATTGTTTCACTGAGTTCAGAAGCTGCTCATTCTTTGGTTATTGCATGTATATATATATATATATATATATATATATATATATATATATATATACTGTATATATACTGTATATATATATATATATATATATATATATATATATATATATATATATATATATATATATATATATATATATATATATTACGGTATTGTCTGCATACATTTGAACTTCACATTCTGTGCCGACCAATGGTAGATCATTTATATATAAGCTGAACAAGAGATGTCCCAGGATTGATCCCTGGGGCACACCCATTTCATTGCTCAGGAAGGGTGATGTTTCACTACCCACCCTTACACACTGAACTCTGCCTGCAAGATAGGACTTCATCCAATTCAGAACGTTAGAGGAGAAATTAAAATTTGCTAGTTTACAGTTGAGTATTTGGTGGTTGACAGTATCAAATGCCTTCTTTAAGTCTAAAAATATGGCCCCAACAACACCTCCTTTGCTAAGTTTTAATTCAATGTTCTCCAAGAAGAAGCAATTTGCTGTCTTGCATTGGGTGCAGTGTGTAATAGTCAGGTGGCTTAACGAGTATTTTCGACATTACCGTTACCGGGCGGACAAAAGCACCAAATTTTGCATGAGGCTTCCTTAGGGCTTGGTAGTCACTTTTAGCCTAGGAGCCACCCCTCCCTATTTAATATTTAAGGGTATTTTTCAGAATTCGGGCCCATTTTTCAGAATTCGGCCCATTTCTGTCCACAGACAGGGTGTAATTATATTAAAAACGAATTACATCTAATACATTTTAGATCCATTAATTAGTATAAACAAAAACAAGCCTAGACTTTTTTTATGGTTGCTCTTACTAATGATTTTAACACATTTTATTGGTGTTTAGTGGTACAATATCTGTGTTTTGGTGTTGTCCGCCACCATAGTTTTCACATGTCGTGCCATATCTCAAACATTATTTATCACCAGAGGGTGGGGGAGAGTCTGTGGGGGAGGGGGAGTTCGGGGGAGGGGGCAGCAGGGCATGTTTGGTGCTTTTGTCCAGCCTGTGTTAAGAATTGCAGGAAGGGACTCAAACGCAGACCCAATGCAGGAAAGAACTCAGAATTTATTCAAAAACAGTTAACACTCTCAGAAGTCCAGAACACATTTACATTTGCAAAGTGGTGAACAGTCCAGGTTTGCTTTGCCACAGCTGCAGTTGGAACAGTCTCCTTTGCAGGAACATTTAATGAGCTCCCTGCACGCTCTTGAAACTTCTGGAGTTGTCATCCAAACAGGCACCCATAAGTTGGATACCTTGTTCCAGGCATACTGTTGTGGAGAAGGAACCACCTGCTGTGTTTGTGTGCTGGTAGTCCAGATTCCTGCTTGATACACTGCTCGTCTCAGGTGCTGGAGCAGTGCATCCTGGGTGGGTGGCAATTTGTCCATTGCCAGATTCTTCTTGCAGAAAAGTTGCTTTCTTGCTTCATTGACTGAGGTCAAAGGGCTGGTTTTGTCATACAGAATAACAGTCAGTCTCTCGAGCTTCTGGAATGATTCATCATCCAGTTCGAGCTGCTGGAAGGGATGGTTGGCCAGAAATACAAATGTCTCTGTAACATCTTCATAAGACTGCCAGGCTTGCCATACTGACTTCTTGCCTTTTCCATTGAATGCAGAGGTCGTGTCACAGCCAGAGTATGCATGGAACACAGGTAGGCCTTTTGATCGTGACTCCCCGAGGCTTGCACAGATGGTGTTGATGTGGTAAAACCTGTAATTCTTGCCCATACCAAAAGCAACCCAGATGTCGACCAAAGGTTGAGTCGCAAGCATGTCATGGAAGGTGCCAACAAGTATGACAATGACATCTGTATCCACTGTACGTACCAGGAACTTCGTCTCCCCTTGTTCCAGTGCATGAATGATGCAAAAAGATTGGATCTTGTTTGGGACACTTACACCACAGACAGTTTGAAAGAGTCTACCCGAGAAAAGCGAGGCACAGGTGTACGAAGGAAAGTATCAAGTCATACCAAGCTTCCTGGCAATTGGATGGACTTCCTTCGGGACTCAATGAACAAGGAGGAACTGTTTGGTTTTTTGACTTCCAAGATTAAAGAGTTTAGCTGGCCACAAGACAAGGCTGTCTACGCCACATCAGGGCTGGCTGTGGTATCCATTGGTTCCAGCAGCCCCATGAACAACTGCAATCAGGAGGAAGCAGACACGAGGCTTGTAGTCCACATTCTTCATGCACTGGAACAAGGGGAGACGAAGTTCCTGGTACGTACAGTGGATACAGATGTCATTGTCATACTTGTTGGCACCTTCCATGACATGCTTGCGACTCAACCTTTGGTCGACATCTGGGTTGCTTTTGGTATGGGCAAGAATTACAGGTTTTACCACATCAACACCATCTGTGCAAGCCTCGGGAAGTCACGATCAAAAGGCCTACCTGTGTTCCATGCATACTCTGGCTGTGACACGACCTCTGCATTCAATGGAAAAGGCAAGAAGTCAGTATGGGAAGCCTGGCAGTCTTATGAAGATGTTACAGAGACATTTGTATTTCTGGCCAACCATCCCTTCCAGCAGCTCGAACTGGATGATGAATCATTCCAGAAGCTCGAGAGACTGACTGTTATTCTGTATGACAAAACCAGCCCTTTGACCTCAGTCAATGAAGCAAGAAAGGAACTTTTCTGCAAGAAGAATCTGGCAATGGACAAATTGCCACCCACCCAGGATGCACTGCTCCAGCACCTGAGACGAGCAGTGTATCAAGCAGGAATCTGGACTACCAGCACACAAACACAGCAGGTGGTTCCTTCTCCACAACAGTATGCCTGGAACAAGGTATCCAACTTATGGGTGCCTGTTTGGATGACAACTCCAGAAGTTTCAAGAGCGTGCAGGGAGCTCATTAAATGTTCCTGCAAAGGAGACTGTTCCAACTGCAGCTGTGGCAAAGCAAACCTGGACTGTTCACCACTTTGCAAATGTAAATGTGTTCTGGACTTCTGAGAGTGTTAACTGTTTTTGAATAAATTCTGAGTTCTTTCCTGCATTGGGTCTGCGTTTGAGTCCCTTCCTGCAATTCTTAACACAGGCTGGACAAAAGCACCAAACATGCCCTGCTGCCCCCTCCCCCGAGCTCCCCCTCCCCCACAGACTCTCCCCCACCCTCTGGTGATAAATAATGTTTGAGATATGGCACGACATGTGAAAACTATGGTGGCGGACAACACCAAAACACAGATATTGTACCACTAAACACCAATAAAATGTGTTAAAATCATTAGTAAGAGCAACCATAAAAAAAGTCTAGGCTTGTTTTTGTTTATACTAATTAATGGATCTAAAATGTATTAGATGTAATTCGTTTTTAATATAATTACACCCTGTCTGTGGACAGAAATGGGCCGAATTCTGAAAAATGGGCCCGAATTCTGAAAAATACCCTTAAATATTAAATAGGGAGGGGGGAGGGGTGGCTCCTAGGCTAAATTTGGCTACTAAGCCCTAAGGAAGACCCATGCAAAGTTTGGTGCTTTTGTCCAGTCGGTATCGGTATTTTCGTTAAGCCACCTGACTATAAGGGCTACTGTTGAGATGAGTGGTCAGCTGTTCAGCAGCACATTTTTCTGTGATTTTGGAGATGGCGGGTAAAATGCTGAAAGGCCTGTAATTGTAATCAGTCAGGCCTCCTAAATTATGAATTGGCTCCTTTGGAAACTTGCCTTCTTTATTTGTTACCTTTGTTATTGGTTCAGAGAGTTGCAGTTTCTACTGGCCCTTTAATCAGGGAGCCATTGTCTTTAATATCCAGCTGTTTTGTTGTATTATTATGCCATTTCCCTGTTACCTTTTTTTCTGTTTGTGATTTCCCTTAGCTTCACCTATCAGACTTACAAAGAAGTTTGCTTTAGATATTCGGATGTCCTGTTGCCTTGTTTCTTAGAGAAGTGAATATGTGTCTGTCAGTCAATAAGTCTTAAGAAATGTTTGCAGGGCATGGTCTCTCTCCTTCATTAGTCTCTGTATATCACCATTAATCCAGGTGAGAGTATATTTACTGTCACCTTTAATTTTGCTTTTCTTTAGAAATTGTTTTGTTGTATTTTGAATTGTGGATAGAAACACGTGTTACATGTTACATTTATTATTATTTTTTAACTGTATTTACCCTTTACTCCAGGAGTACAGAACTTGAGGTCAATACACATACATAAATTGTACACACATTAACATTTTAATTATACATGTATTCTTCAAATTTGACCAGTATAACAAATGATTTAAGTCTAAATTCAACCTGGTTTACTTTGCAAATGACATATGTAACAAAGTCCACACTGCATATTAGTATGCAGTCTCTCAGACACTTTACATTAGTCAACGTTACACAACAGCAAACAATACCAGTCCAAAATGCAATTTTGTTATTAATGGAAATCTCAATTATTATGTAAGCATTAAGACAATACATCAGCTAAACCTCTCAGACAGTTATACCAATGTTATGAGAGCATCTTGCTGAAAAGTATTCGACAACTACGTACACAGGTAATTTTTCAGTCACTGAACCTTGGTTGAAAGGTTTCCAGGATCCAGCTCCAGCAGTACTTTTTGGAATACCTCAAAACTATATTTGAGATTCTTGGGGTATCTCAGATCCAAGGCATAGGTCAGTCCCAACAGATAGCAGCAGGCTCTGCGAAGATCCCCAAGACTGCTGAGGACAGTGATGCCCTCAATCACAATCCCTAAATCAGTAGGTTCATCGACTGACCCATCTTGGTTCCGCAGCAGGTAAATCTTCATCCCCTCCTCTGACAACTCCTCTTGTACACTAATAGGTGCATCAGCAGCTTCCTGCAGATATGGTAAAGATAACTGGTTAGAGGTCACTTTCAGCCTGCATGTTACAAGACAGGGACACAGACACACAAAGAGCGATCCCTCACTGCTCACTTTTTTCCTTTGCATGTTTGTGATCTTGTCTCACAGTCACCATTGATTACATTAGTTAAAACTTCAACAGTTAAACATCCTGAAAACCATTTACTGTACTAGCCTCAAAGTCCTTGATCAAGGCACTTGCATCTTCTCCCAGATGGTCGATGAGACATCGGATGACGACCTCTCATGTTCGCTGAATGAGGATTCCACTCTGGAGAACAGAAATAACATGTATTACTCTGCACATTCAGAGTTTTGCTTTACTGTACCAACTTTTATGTCAAAACTGTTTCAATTGAATTGACATTAGAAATTAAATGAAACATTGGCAGTATAGAATGCTAGTATTTGTGGAGGGATGCAAAGTAGATGCAAGAATAAAACAAAACATGGCCAATTTGGCAAATGGCCCAGAAGAACAGGAGGAAGTCAATGCAGATGGATGAATATAAATTGATGAGGTGGTGGAGTGTCTAGAAGATGTGAGATTGAAGGACAGAAAACTAAGGAAGAAAAAGCAAGAACTGTTAAAAGGTAACTTAGGTCTTTTTCAACCTGGACCCTATTTTTCCATAATTTAGAGTCTAAAAAGGGACTATTTGAAATTGATCAAGTATTGAGCAAGATCGCTTCAGCCGTCAGCCATGAAAAACTAAACTTAATTGGGCTGCAATGTAACCAGGTGGGGCAAATGTGCTCCATCAAAATACATCGTATGTCCTTGTTTTTGCCACTGACAGGCTGTGATTGTTATTATAAGTGTCTGACAACATTCTGAAAGTGCTTTTAGAGGATGTACATTGAGAGGCACCTTGCCCATATAGCTTTACATTGCTGACGACTGAAGCCCTCTCGCTCAATACTGGACCAATTTAAAAAATTGTCTGCATTAGTCACTGAGACCCAAAAAGATGGGAAATTAGTGCCTGGTTCTGTCAGACATGGGTGCTTTTTGACTAAAGCCTCTTCCACCTCACCGATCTGAAAGCCTGTGAGGTAGGCTGTGTAGCTGTACATTTAGTCTGCTCATTTCAAATGGCCATAATGTCCTAGACGGGCTTCCACGAAGGGATAGTATAACAGTGTCTTGTAAAGACAGTGTTGTGCCATCCATCTGGTAATCTGCACTTGTATCAGTAGCAGAGCTTGAACTGTCATTCAAATTGCTTACATCTTTCTGGTTGTCAGAGTAGTTCTGAGTAGTCAATGTAAACACTATGATCACAACTTTGATTGTCCCCTTGTGTTTAATGACTATAATAATATAATATCACCAAAGTCTCATCCAAGTAATGCAGGGCAAAATCATCAATGAGTCATAATCACCAGACCTTCACAGTCTCATGTAACTGCTCCACAGTGCTGGGTATTCCTGAGGCCAGTGTAAGCTCCTTACTCCAGGTGTTCTATAATAACTTTCAAGGCAACCAAATCTATCTGGAAAAAAATCAACAACCTGAATTAAGGCAGGTGTTGGATATTTACGGGATATAGACGTTTAAACATCACCATGTGTTTACCTCCCACAAAATATGCTATCAAGGGATGTCACTAAGTTCACTATGCTGTAGCAGGGTCATTTTCCCAGAGTGGTCCAACATAAATGCCCTAATATGTTCAACATACCAGCTGTTAAGTAATTTCACAATGAAACTGAGGTTGCCGTCTACAATCAGAATCTGTGAAATCTCAACAAAATCAGCCCACCAGTTGACCCATAAGGCAAAACCATCACAGCAGCATATTTAGTTCCATGGTGTATCACTACATTGGTCAAGTTCACAGAGGTTTGTGTTGGATAAACTGAAGGACTGCTGTATTTCCATATCAAGTAGTTCTAATGGAGGAGATGCATAAAACATGCATCAGTTAGTGACACATATTTCAGGTTTAAAAGCATTTGCTGGTGAATTGTCATCATCATTTGGTGCTTTGAGCCAGAGCTCACTCAATGTGTTGCCTCTAAGCACATATTCCAGAGGCTAACCAAAGGACCAAACCCTCTTTATCATATCAGGATAATGCTCCAAGAAAATGGTGCTTATGAGTTAATTTTTGCTGGGGAAACCTCCGACAGCCTGTGGCGATGTTCTGATATCAGTAGGGATGTCCCGATCCCGATCCCCGGATCGGATTGGGCCCGATACAGGGTTTTTAAGGTCAATCGGGATCGGCGATCTAATTCAATTGCATGGCCGATCCATATTTTATATATATATATATATATATATATATATATATATATATATATATATATATATATTCCATTGTTACGTTTGTTTGTCGTTGTTGTCCTATACACGAATCCGGCGAAACTACCGGAAGTAAGCGGGCGCCATAACTACTTTTATAATGTCGAGTGGGAAAACATGTTCCGTTTTCAATTGTTTCAGTAGCAGCAATAACATTTCCAGTTGGAAGAAAAAACAATGTGTGATACACAAAATACCCCAGGGTAGCCCTCTCCCGGACACACACGCTAGCTATTACCGCTGTTTTATTTCCATCCGCACTTCCAGACTGTCACCGGGGCTTCAGAGTAATGTGGCCGAGGAGAGCAGCCCTCTCCCGGACACACACGCTAGCTTTTACCGCTGTGTTTTACATTTTTTTATTTATTAATCCGCACTTCCAGACCGTCACCGGGGCTTCAGAGTAACGTGTCCGAGGAGAGTAGCCCTCTCGGACACACACGCTAGCTTTTACCGCTGTTTTTTTTCTTTTTATTAATCCGCTCTTCCAGACCGTCACCGGTGCTTCAAAGTAATGTGTCCGAGGAGAGTAGCGCTCTCCCGGACACACACGCTAGCTTTTACTGCTGTTTTGTTTTTTTAAATCCGCACTTCCAGACTCTGTGACCGGGGCTTCAGAGTAATGTGTCCGCGCTATGGAATGCCATCCCGTCATTACATCGCTGAAAAAGGCATCTATTTATTATTCTATTTCTTAATGTACAGGAAATTAAATGTTGTTTGCCAACACAAAAAGTGATATCGGAAATCTGTATCGGAAAACCAGTATCGGGAAATATCGGGATCGGATCGGGAGCAAAATGTAAATATCGGAATCGGATTGGGAGCTAAAAAATTAGATCGGGACATCCCTAGATATCAGTGTGTCTAGGGTAACAAATACTTTCCTCAGTATGAATAGGGGGTACTACAAGCTGAGTCATCTATTCAATTCATGAGAACTTGCCATGCTGGATCATTCAGTGGTATCTTCACACCAATAATGAATGATAATAATCTTAATAATGTCCAGTTCTCATGTACGTTTTATCAGTCCATCTGTATGGAAATTGAGCTATAGACTTGTTAAGTTCTGTCAATGTGAAATACTGCTTGCAGATGAACACATTAACACATATTGCCAATTCCAATGGAATTATGCCTTCAAAAAGATTGTGTAGAAATTCTGGTGGGTACCCTGTTACAAAATGAAAACTTAATTTCCCAGTTATGGGACAACCTTTCTTCCCACCATAATAGTGTACCAGAGCAGGATTTCCCTTTACAGTCTTAACATGTAAATCATAGTTCCATTTTGTTCTTGGTGGAAAAGCTCCTGAGCGCACTTACTTTTGCTGATAGTCAGAATGGTAAAACACAAAAAACTTTCAAAAGGGGCTCCAAAACAGTTTCATAGCCAATCTTCTTTTACATAATTTGCTTTACAAAGTAAAGCAAAATAAATTGATGTTAGCTGTGATCTCAGTTCAAATGGTACATCGACATGTACCCAGTACACTGCTGTGATGTTGTATTTTTTTCTACGTAGAGTATAAGTGAAATACTGAACTCTTCATTAGCATGAAATGAATTTAGCTGGAAATGTTTAACATCATGGAAGGCTGCCAACTGTGAAATGTTTGAATGTTTATTCATTACATTGTTTACAATGTCTTCATTATTCAACAATTGCTGTAAGGATTGAAGATCCAAAAATATACTCTACTGGCTCACTTACACTGAAGTTTTCCTTAAAATATTTTTACGTTGGAACATCTGGCACACCATGCCACGCATCTCTCATTGAAAGTGAATGACTTTAAACATGCGTTAGCTAAGCAGTTTGGTGGTTGGAATATATAGACAAAGTAAAGATTATTCTATCATCAGGACATTCCCATTGCAGAAAGTAGTTAACTAGCTGATGCAGAGTTTCCCTTCACTGTTAGCTTAACAAGCTGGAAAACCCTGTAACATACGACAGCATGGCTGCGACAGTATTCCGATAAATTACACACTATAAAGTTGTATATGCATGAAGACAGGGTCAATATTTCATTAACCTTTGCTCTCTGGCTACTTACCAGGTTTTGCAAGGACTCTTCCAGGTTGTTCTCGCCGCGGTGTTTCCTTTATTTGCATGCAATTGTTAATGGCGTCGACGTCCTGACATTTAGCGTAGCTTACTCAATGTTTTAAGTTGTTGATGATTAAGAATGAAGAATATTGATTTGGAATGAGTAATAATTGTAGTTCTTGAACCTGATTATAAGTATAATCAGGTTCAAGAAGTATAATTACTCCATTCTCAAATATGTTGATTTAAATGTACCCAAAATATTAAGGTTATCTTAAAAATATAATTTGTTAATAAAAATATAAAATAAAAATGCTAATTTCTTTTCGTAAAATAAACTTAAATAACATACATTTAAGACCAAATTAACTGCTGGATTTTTAGGCATTTATTTTGGTATGCCCAACTCAAACAATCACTTAAGTGATATTCAGTTATTGTGATATTTACAAAAGTACTGAATTATTTTTTAGAAAACAAATATGGACATAGCATTATTTTATTAAATAAAATCAACCAGGACCTCGCAAATACATAATATGGAGATGAACTACCCACTGAGATCCTAACAAACAAAGAAAAACAATTATTAGCTTTGTATTACGAGAATGAAATAACATTTCATCCTGTTGACTTGAGAATGGTGGCGGGTCTTTCTGCATCCACCAACCCAGTCTCATACAAAAACGTATCCTGGCTACGTTGGTCCAAAGTGCAAAACGTAGAGGGGCTACAATAACGGCCCTCAAATTGTATGACTGTTACGTTTTTTCTGCCTATTCTTTCCTATGGTGTTGCGTCCAAGTCACGTGACTTTCAAGATTCCGGCTGCGAGAACAAAAAACATGGCGGACATTTCTCTTATTTTTAGTGAGAAAATCTATATTTTGAGTTAGTTTCTGCATACAAATGCGTTTTGATTACATTTCTAGCGAGAAATATATATTTTACTTTCATAATATCCACTCAGTGAATGTACATAATCACTCGCTTGCTCGTTGTTGCGACGATTTTTCAGATCTCGCCAGAATAACGTGAAACTGAAACGTTTTGGTTGCTATGGACGCTGCTGTCGCCTAGCACAGCTGTAGCCCCAGATTCCACACGGGACTCCCTTGTGACGTCACTCGTCACTCGACGTCTGACGGATCAAACCCATACATATATGTCTGTGGATCAAACCCTCGCCCACTACATGTCTGAGGTTGATTTGCTGATCAACACATTATTCCGTGGCAGCGGGAGAAACTAATGTTGACAAAGTGACGAGTTACGATCGGATGTTTGTCCGCTGTTTAATTGTGATGGTGTGTGGGCATCCGTCCTGTGGTTAGTTATTACTCCTGTATCAGAGCTATAGAGTAAACAACTCTATAAACAACTATGGTTACTCTATAGCTCTGATTCCTGATGACGTCAGGTTGCTAGGGGCTACGGCTGATCAGCCGGAAGTACTGTCCTTACTGCTGTACTATTGTTTATGTTGTAATGTCATAAGTGTTGACAATAAAGTTTGTTAAAAAAAACAACAACAACTATTATTGTCCCACACCACAATGTATGTCCCACAATGTTAACTCCAAACAATTCATGTTTGTCCAATGCATTCATAAGACAAACAAAGCAGCTGGAAACACGTCTAAAAAAACTTGAAATAGAATGTAGCCTATATTTATATTTTTACAACATCAATCTCCCTATAATATGAACAAAATATGATCTTAGGTTATACTTTCTCTCTTGAAAACGGGCAAAGCGCTAACCCTAACCCTAACCCGGAAAATGAATTTAAAAAACTACAAACGTTCGGAAAATGCAATACAATGAAGTGTGCGGCGCCATTTTTTTCCGCCATTTTTGTTGTAGTTCTAACGCCCTTTGCATACCTACTTTCTTTTAAAAGCTCATATCTTGGTCAATTAAAAACAACTGTGTGTAAAAATGTAACTGCACACAGACATACATTCGCATTACCATATTATATACTATTGGTTCATCCAGGGCAATCCTGTCAGCCCCGGGGAAGGGAACACAATGGCTATAAATGGTCATATTAAGTAATATGGAAATATTAATATGAAAGATAGGCCTAGTTTAAGGGGTAAATGGGGTCTAAACTGCTCCAAATTGAAAAGCATGACTAAGGATAAGGTCACCATCGATATGTTGAACACATTTTGTCACTATATATCCCTTAAAATATGTTTTAGTGATTTTATCCATCTTGGCTCTATATAGGCTGTGAGAAAGTACACATCAGTAAGGGCCTTGGCAGTGAGCAAGATAAAAATGAAACTTTGTCGTAGGATGACAATGAAGACACCGTTGGAAAGGTCTTGATCTGCAGAATACAGATCTGCCACTGTGGAACATTCTGGATGGTTCCTGCTCCTCAGGAATGCCCTTTGAACCTTGAACCTAAGGCTCTTTTAAAGGCTTACAGAAAAGCAACACAATGTGATACAAACATGGGGAAAACATTTTTGGAAAGCTCTTGACTTCTTCTATCATGTCCTTTGTGGCCTTTGCCAAACCATCAGGGGGCGCTACTGGGTAAGGTCAAAACCAGATTTCACCCAATTAACAATAGTAAAAATGAAATCTGACCAAATAAATGTGCTCCTCGGCCCCTAAAACATATAATTCACTTGCGAAGTTCCTTGACACATTTTCACATAATAGGGAAAACGTTAACTAAACATTTTAGAACTACAAAAAATGGCGGAAAAACATGGCGCCGCACACTTCATTGTATTGCATTTTCCGAACGTTTGTAGTTTTTTAAATTCATTTTCCGGGTTAGCGTTAGGGTTAGCGTTTTGCCCGTTTTCAAGAGAGAAAGTATAACCTGATCATATTTTGTTCATATTATAGGGAGATTGATGTTGTAAAAATATAAATATAGGCTACATTCTATTTCAAGTGTTTTTAGACGTGTTTCCAGCTGCTTTGTTTGTCTTATGAATGAATTGGACAAACATGAATTGTTTGGAGTTAACATTGTGGGACATACATTGTGGTGTGGGACAATAATAGTTGTTGTTTTTTTTAACAAACTTTATTGTCAACACTTATGACATTACAACATAAACAATAGTACAATAAGGACAGTACTTCCGGCTGATCAGCCGTAGCCCCTAGCAACCTGACGTCATCAGGAATCAGAGCTATAGAATAACATAGTTGTTTATAGAGTTGTTTACTCTATAGCTCTGATACAGGAGTAATAACTAACCACAGGACGGATGCCCACACACCATCACAATTAAACAGCGGACAAACATCTGATCGTAACTCGTCACTTTGTCAACATTAGTTTCTCCCGCTGCCACGGAATAATGTGTTGATCAGCAAATCAACCTCAGACATGTAGTGGGCGAGGGTTTGATCCACAGACATATATGTATGGGTTTGATCCGTCAGACGTCGAGTGACGAGTGACGTCACAAGGGAGTCCCGTGTGGGCTACAGCTGTGCTAGGCGACAGCAGCGTCCATAGCAACCAAAACGTTTCAGTTTCACGTTATTCTGGCGAGATCTGAAAAATCGTCGCAACAACGAGCAAGCGAGTGATTATGTACATTCACTGAGTGGATATTATGAAAGTAAAATATATATTTCTCGCTAGAAATGTAATCAAAACGCATTTGTATGCAGAAACTAACTCAAAATATAGATTTTCTCACTAAAAATAAGAGAAATGTCCGCCATGTTTTTTGTTCTCGCAGCCGGAATCTTGAAAGTCACGTGACTTGGACGCAACACCATAGGAAAGAATAGGCAGAAAAAACGTAACAGTCATACAATTTGAGGGCCGTTATTGTAGCCCCTCTACGTTTTGCACTTTGGACCAACGTAGCCAGGATACGTTTTTATATGAGACTGGGCATCCACCTACAGTGAACCACCTAAAGGCCGTTTTAGGAACTACATGCTAGTCTCCCCTGCCTGGGCTTCGCAAACAGGCGGTCATGGCTGCTGCTTAGACCTGAAGTTCATTTATTCTTCTTCCGAAGAGGAGTTGGCACATCATGACACTATGTGTGACACGTGTGTGTGTGTTGTTGTTGTGCATGCACAATGACACAAGTCTTTTTTACATAGTGTTATTTAAGGCCAGCCTATATTATTGTGGATGCACTCATTTGCACAAAACAAATGTTGCCATCTCTGATCAAAACAGACCTTTAATTCTTTAAATTGGCAGTTTGAGTATGAATTTGTTTAAATGTAAGTGTGGGTGGTTTTGTATTAGTGTGACTTCTGACGTGTGTGTGTGTGTGTGTGTGTGTGTGTGTGTGTGTGTGCACGTGGCTGAGGGTGTGTGGGTGCGTATCCACATAAGTGCGTCTTAAAACCTGCTTGCGTGACAGGCCACGTTCTAAAAAAAGCAGATATTCAGCATTTTACAATTTTTCCTCTCCTCTTTCCTCTCTTCTTCTTCATTCCCCCCATTTTAGGAGTTATAAGGCAGGACATGAGAGCCTCGCTGCTGGCACTACTCTTATCAGTATATAAGCATGTGCATTTATGGCTGGTGTGTGTGTATGTGTAGCAGTGGAGGCTGATGAGGCATCTTATTTTTGTACCATTTATTCATCAAATAAATGTTTTGAACAAGTCGTCAACATTCTTGATGATCCCACAATGTATTCTGTAAAAGACCCCAAAGCACACACACACACACACACACACACACACACACACACACACACACACACACACACACAAACACATACGTTGTACAAGTGTAGTGTTGTCAAACTTGCGTCTTTTATGTGACTAGTGACAAATGCAGACTACTTTGCTTATACAAAATTAGCATTCATATGATCATACCATCTAGTAATGATGCCATCTAGCATTTTAACAACATGCACTCATTTGAGAACAAAATGTATTAAACAAAAGATTCAGAGGGAGAGTAGAGGAAGAGGATTGGAGGGCTCAACTGAAATAATTAGTTGATGGAGAGTTGACGAGTTGGTGGCCCAGAGCTGCAGAAGTCTTCTCCTCCACAAGGATGTGAATGAGATCACATGTGAAGCTGGATGAATATTGTATTTTGGTTGTTGATTGGTTAGGCAGGACGCCCTCCATTGGAGCATCATTTTAAGTGTTTTAGCCAAGTACATTAAATTGATATCAGCTCCTACTACCCTAAGGAGGACAGCAGGAGCCCGTCCCCCTCTGCCCCACCACCACTTCACACAGACTGCCCTTTTCCCTCTTGCCTGTCCTGCAGGTGTCGCTGCTGAAGTATATGAATCAGTATTTCAATAATTTCAATATCTTTTTTTCCGAAGAAAAGAGAAACAATATTTTTTAATTGTACTGAGATTTGGTAGTGGTTTATTTCAACCAATTTCCCCTTTTTATATTTTGATCTCACTCTTGCCTCTTAAAAATAGAGAAGTAGCAACCTCCTCTGCCTCTATGGACCAGCCTCCTCTGGTGTGTGTGTGTGTGTGTATGATGGTGTGTGTGTGTGATACAGTGATTGTCTGTGTGTGATTGGCGTGTGTGTGTATGTCTATCTTGCACAGTTCTGTAAGTATAGATGTAATAAGGACAGTGAAAATAAGAGCTTGGTTTTCACCACTTTGTTTGTCTGACCTGTCTAATGCTACTCATATGCTCTTGCCTATTTTCTCTCTTATTATCTCTCTACCCAGTCCAGTCTCTCTCTCTCTCTCTCTCTCTCTCTCTCTCTCTCTCTGTCGCTCTCTGCTTTCATGCTCATCGCTGAAATGACAGGGGACCTGTTTTCACTTTGACCGCCCTCTCTTAACCCTCTAGCTTGATCTCCTTTCCATTTATGTACAGTCTGACACACACACACACACACAACACACACACTTACCCAACACAAACACATACACATACATATTCAGACCGGCAGGCAGGAAGACACACACACACACACGCACAAACACATACACACACGTGGGGTATGAGAACCTAGGGGCTCTATCTATTAAAGGTCCATCACATCACATATCATTTTAATATATGTAATAAAGTGCAGAAAAATTGCTTACACAGCTAAATGAGAGACCTTTTAAACATGCATCAGTTAATTCAAAACCTGCTACCTGACCATTTGCATGCATGCTCGAATCTTGGCACTTGTATAAATCAATGATGACACTCACATGTGCACTCATGCACACACACACACACACACACACACACACACACATGTTTTTTTGCAACGTGTGACATTTTTTGAATACATGATGAGTATGATGATGAGTATATCTACCATTGCTTGGAGATACATGTAATATTGTTCAATGCAGTTTGATCGCAATCTCAACGGGTTCCCATTCTGTTTTTTGCCCTGCTTTCCTCCTATCATCTGCCATCTAGGTACCCGCTTACGGGGCTAAAGTCTGCCCTGAAAGACCCCTTCTCTCTTAGTACAGAGCAAAGTAGAAGCAGCTCAGGATATAGGAAATCTGGTACAGATCATCAAGAAAGTGAAAAACGGGGCAGTGTGGATATTTTTAGTTCGTACTTTTTTTGAAAGCCACAATACAATACTGCATTTAAAGAAAAATTGAAATCACCTTTTTTTAGAGATGTGCACACATAATCCCTTTTCAGTTGGCGGCAGTATTGTTTCCCAGCATTTCTTATACAGGAGAAACACTTCTGAAGATTCAATAATACTTTATTCCAGCCTTGAATGGATTTTTTTTCTTTGTTCAACGTCACATCTCGTAGTTTTTGTTGCAACCGAGAGGCCCAGGGAGATGACAACGACATGGGGAAATGAGGCAAAAATGATCTGTTAAAAGCCAACGGTGTTGTATCTGCTCGTAAAGACGGACACAGAATGGCGTGATTTAGTATGGCTGTCTGAAAGGTGAATTTCCCATGAGGACGGGACAGATAATAGCCATGTCTCCACGCTCTGGGCTGAGGCAAATAACTAAACATCTCTCTAAGCCCATGAATCATCTGCACTTTGAGTCTCTTTAGCCTAGATTCTCTGATGCAAGTTACACAGCATAAACTCCAGGGTACAATGTGTCCCTTTAAAGCCACCCTCTTCCCCAATACCTTTTTTTTCTATGGGCGATAGTTCAAAGCTGTATCTCCTGGAGTTAACTGGGCTGTAAACCTGGTTTGCCCTTCTGAGGGCCGTATCATATCTAGAGCGTGATTTAAAGTCATGCAGTGGTTTCCAGTTTACACCGTGAGAGCTAAAGCATTTGTAACAAAATGTACACAACCTGTTTGGAATTAAATCTCAAGATCCTGTGTCCTGTCAGACCACTAGGGGAATGCGTATCCTAGTCTGGAAAGGGCAGCTCTAATGCATTGTGACTGTACCAAGAGAAACTATCTCTGCACCAGTTGTAATAGCAATGGAGTTGCCAACGAGGCTGTGAACACTTCACGGGTCAGCAAGTAAGTTGGCCTTCGGGCCCATACACCACCGCTTTTACAATTTGCTTCAAAATAAAAGCTCTTAATTGAAGGATCTGATATTCAGCACAACATAAATGACACAATGTCATACCACAGTACTATGGGCATCTAATTCAAACATGTTATGTAAATACATATGTAGATTGGATACAAAATAGGTTACAATTGGCGATGAAGGCATTTCAAATTTAAATGTATTTGTCCATAGTTGCCAACAACTGTAGTATGATACAGCATCATTTATGTTGTGCTACATATAAGATCCTTCATTTAAGAGCTTTTATTTTGAAGCAATTTGTCAAACCGGAAAGCTTGATTTATGCAAGCGGCAAACTGGTGGTGCATCTGTACGTGTGTAACTTCCTGGTCTCTGCAGGTGGATGATATTGGTGTTTCATAACGTTTTTAGAATATCTTTCACTATATACATTTGACCTCAAGGTTTTTCAAAGGCCTGTTTGAGCCTATGTTTTATATATACTGTATGTCTATATATATGTTTTATACAATGTTCTCTTTGTGGCCACATGTGGCCACAAAAAAACATGAAAAACCCAGGGTCAAGGGAGTTATTTGAGTCACCATTAACTTGTTGACTTGTTAACTTATTGAATGTTTGCTTGTTTGCCCATGTCCATCATAGGCACTACAAGACTGCCAACGTGAATGCTATCCTCCGGGAGGTGCACATACCTGTTGAGTTACGGTTTCTCTTCATAGGCTTAAAATGAAAATGTAATTTTTTAAGTCGGGATCATTTATATATATATATATATATATATATATATATATATATATTAGGGCTGTCAAACGATTAATTTTTTTTAACTGATTAATCGCATAGTATTGGCAAGTTAACTCACGGTTAATCGCAGTTTTTAAATTCTATTTTAAATCCACTCCCATTGAAGTTAAATGAGATAATCAAATGGAATGACACATTGTCATTCATACCAAATAAGGAGAACTCCGGTGTAAAATGGTTCTGGGATGTTTAGTATGAGAACGAGTTCCAACGTTCCATGGAGAGCAACAAAAAGCCGATACGACGCAAAGCTAAGTTCGCTGTTTTTAGCCGATTCTACCAAACTGCTATACGTTTGAGTGCTAAGGGCATCTCACCTGGTAAAAAATAAATCGCTTTTTAAAGCACTTACAAGGCTAGAAATAGCCTGACACTTCTTTGGTAGTATAATGAGGGTCTTAACATATAAAACGAGGCATTGACAACTTCGTAAGTGAACAGATAGTTTGTTAAAAAGCATATTTTATACACACAATACCTTCAGTAGTTCACCCGTCGACGCCATGTTTTTTTTTAGGCTTAATAAGTCGATTGACGAACACAGAGCTCGTGTGCTCGCGTGCAATCACGCGAGTGCGTTAATGCGTCATTTTTTCTTAATCGAATTAAAATAAGATTGCGTTAACCGCGTTATTATCGCGCTAATGTTGACAGCCCTACTGTTTATATATATATATATATATATATATATATAGATATATATATATATATAATGTTTTCTTTTTCTTTCTTTTTTAATTTCTGAAATTATCTGGGGTTCCAAATAATACTGCTGGTGGGCCAGCTGTGGCCCGAAGGCCGCTAGTTGCCACCCCTTGCTTGACTATAAAAATCCATAGTAGGATGTTGGCTTATTACAACTTGCACATCTGTGCACATTAATTATTATTGTGAGCATCATTAATATAGCAAACAGAGCGAGCAGAAATTAATTAATTGAGCGCACACAAACTGAATGAGTCCCTCCCCGTACGCACAAATACAGCCCTGGCGTGCCTCCTGTTATTTTCTGTGTTTTCCCTTTCCCTTGTGTCTCCTGTTAGCCTGGCAAGCCAGACCCACATCAGAAAGATGTAGGGTCTGGCATTGCTCCATTGGCAGTGTGGGCGGGATAAACGGTTGTCTTTCAAGTTCCCTCTGCACGCAATAGGATAGCGCTACAACCAATCAGAGCAACGAAGAAGGTGACGTAGTCAGAGCGACGGCTCTGACTACGTAATTAATCAAAACTCCGAATACATCTTTCTTTTCGAGGAAAGACTTCAGTGCCGTTCTTTGTTCTTTTCTCAAAGAAAATCTTAACTTCAAGTCTTGGAGAGTCGCGGCCAAAGCCGAGTGGAAAGACAGCCGTTCGCCAGCAGCAGCAGCCATTGTTTACCTCTAACACGGAACCGTCGCAACTCTGTCGTCATGGTAGCCCGGCTTTCGACTCCGCCCCTCACGATGTGATTGGCCTGACAGATTTTCTGTTTCCAGCAGCGCAAAACAACGACGAAAGGCTAGACCCCATGGCTGCAAATTAAATTTGCTGCCACTAGGGGCGTCTAGATTTCTAGGCTAATCTCCTGTGGTATCTCCTGTGGTTTGTCCCTCTCTCAGTGTGGGTGTGTGTTGTGGGCGTGGCTCTCCATTCATTCTCTCGGCTCCCTGATCGCTGTTCATCCCATTCACCTGCTCCAAGGTGCACACCTGCAATCCATCATCTCATCAACTCTGCAGTATATCTACCCACGGTTTGTCATTAACTCATCGCCAGATCCTTGTTTCAGTCATTGCTTGCCTGCCTGTTCATATCCCTGCCTACCGTTTAGCAATCCAGTCTGCTGGTCACTAGCTTCCCAGCTATAGCTTCTACAACCACACTCTCTGCTCTGCCTTACTTTACCAGTCACCAGCCTCCCCTTACCCCCTCTGTGTTGGGACTGTGTGCCGCAGCGCTCTCCACGGTGCTGAAGAAGCGTTTCCGCTAGCGGGAACTTCCAGCCAATACATTCCTGAAGCTAATCATTGCTTATAATTGGATTCAACTTCGTCTACCGGACTTTCCCCTCATCCATCCTCATTCCCTGAAAATCCTGACAATAAACATCCAAATTTTTGATTCTGACTTTGAGTCTGTGTCTGCGTTTGGGTCTCCCCAAGTTAATCATAACATCTCTATAGACTATAGGACCCCTTACATTCCAGGGTTAATGCAAAAGAGGATTGTTAAATGCTCAACTCTGTGTGTGTGTGTGTGTGTGTGTGTGTGTGTGTGTGTGTGTGTGTGTGCATGTGTCAACAATCTTTCCCATTGAGATTTGCCTGGCAATTTGTTTTTTACAGATCAAAAAAGTCTGATTTATTGAACAGACATTTTGCCTTACCAAGAATGCATCATTCTCAACAATGCCACAATCCAATAAATCAGGATTACATTCTGAGCCCCTCTATCTTGCTTATCGATCTCAGTTCATTAGCCCAACACTAGCAAATTAAACATTCACTTGTTTTTCTCACATTACATGTGAAAAACATGTGTGAAAACTGTTGTGTAAGAACTCCAGCTAGCCTTTCCATTTTTACCTGACATTTAAGTGAAGTAATTTCAGTAGCTCATATAAAGTTGTGTTATATTACTCATATAGTGAGGAACATTGTAAACCTTTTTTAGATTGTTTTGCACTTAGGGGCTTTTTATAGCCTACATTGACATTGTTTACATGTACGATTGTGATTTTTTTTTTAAAGGTGCTGTAAGAGTTGAGAGTCTTACTTGAGTGTCATTAGTTATACATACCGTATGTTGCAATGTTATGTTATGCTATTATTTTGTTTGCAGGTGTCTTTGAGTGAGTGTGTGATACACCCTGTTTTTCTATGTATCTTCAAGTGTGTGTGGATTGGAAGAGGACTTGTTACGATAGATTAACTGAACATAAATGTAAGTTATTTATGGTTTAGCCCATAATTTGTTCAGCCATTACTTCAGCCATGAGAGCGGGTGGATGGAAGGATGGTTGCATTGTAATCAAGGAGTTGGGAGAATGATGCAGAGCTAGGATTCTAGCTCAAGGTCCTTCCTAATGAAGGAATTATCATGCATGGGTCCTACTCTTTAACACCCCCCCCCCCCCCCCCCCCCCCCCCGACACACACACATGCACACACACACACTAACACAGTCAACCTTAATCCTGTACACGTCACTCGCCTCTCTCTCTCTCTCTCTCTCTCTCTCTCTCTCTCTCGCTTGTCTTCTCATCCATTATTGCTCCTTCCCTCTGCCCACCCCTCCCATCCTCCCCTCTCCCTGCCTCCCTCCCTCTATCTCTCCTCACCGCCTCTCTTCTATCCTGCTTCTCTCTGCTTCACTGACTTGACCTTGGTTCCCACCTCTTTCCAATCTTTTGCTTTTTCCCTCCCTCCTCCCTCTCCCCTCTTTTTCTATTACCTTGTTTATTTTCTGCCGCATTCCTGTTTTCTTTATCTCTGTTGCTTCTCCTCCTTCCCTCTGTTCACACCCCGCAGCTGCACCTCTCTCTCACTCTCTCCTTACCTCTCTCTCTACCTTGCCCTGCCTCTCCCTCTCTCTCTCTCTCTCTCTCTCTCTCTCTCTCTCTCTCTCTCTCTCTCTCCACAGGCCTCAGGCAGTCGACTGCCGCACTAAAACCTCTCTATCAGCACATCCCTGCAATGGTCGGGTCTGACAGTCACTTTCACTGCAGAACCGCCCCATTTAGCACAGTCACATATACACACACACAGACTTTAATTTTTTGGTATAACAACATACTGTAACTGGAAAAGTAGATGGGTCAGAAAATAGCTGTGTGTATTTGTTGTGTGTGTATATGTTTGGACATTTGTGCACGTGTCTGTGTGTGTGGGTATTTGGGTGTGTTTTTGTGTGTACTCTTGCATGTATTTGTACATGTATGTGTGTGTATGTCGGTGTGTGCATCTGCATCTGGGTGCATCTGCTACCCCTGCTTCCAATCAGGTTTCTTTACATCTGTGTATTAGCCCACTAGCTATGTAAAGGTCACGTACTGCAGGGGCGTGTGACTCACTCTGTTAAATTACAGCTATGCTATTTACTGTCCCCCACCCCAGCTTGACTTCTGTGTGTGGCCTGGGGGCGACATCTTGCCAACAGCATTGCTTTGGTGACAGCGCTGCCTCAAGTCAGCAATTACTGACCGTGCACAATGCTACATATGTCCCTAGCGCTAGCTTCCCAGTATGCTAGCATTTTGAGTGTTATTCATGAGGGATCATTTCAAAGAGAAACAAAAACAAAGAAACTAGAATAGAAAGAATGGATGAATAACATTTATAACATTTAATGTATGTGGAAAAATAACAGCTGTGTTAACGCTGCTGTAGGTAAGATTTAGATTTTGTAGAAAGAGCTATTATTTGACTGTAATTTGTTTGAGATGGCATAGCCATCTGTCGCTATTAGTGAGTGAAATGCTCTGTGAGAATATCTGTTTCTAGTTGACAGCACCTGCCTCTGTATGAGACGATTTAGATTTCAGACCGCTCCCGTCTGATTTCTGACCAATCAGGACATCTCTTCCCTGATTGGTTCGGGGAATCCAATGCCTGTGTTTAAATGCAACTCTTCTCAATGGCGAAAAAAAAGGGAGCAGAGAGGGAGAGGACGTTTTTGTGGTTGTTTAGTTTAAAAATCTTGCCATGTTCTGTCGTTTTCTGCTTTTATGCCCCAGTATGCTTACATATTGAATATTATTTATTATGAGGGATTTTGTAAAAAGTGCAAAAACAATGAAAACAATGAAAAACAACAATGTAGCCTACACCTACATCTATGTGTAAGATTTCTATAACTAACCAACCATGGTCCTCAACCTTAATTCAATCAGGAGAGACTAGTGTTAAAAAAGTAAACCTTTATTGACAACACATTTGGCAATTAGACACCATCAAATTATTACTCTTCATTGGATTCATATGCTGCATTGGTAGATGTTTACATGTTTATATTCTCTGAAACTGTCGATAGTATTCTTGTGTTTTATTTTATTTTTTTATTATGTATATTTTTTATTATGTTGCTATTCTTACCACATTTTTTTTTGCTATTCTATTTGTGTCTCTTTTGTTAATCTATTCGGCCTACTATGTATTGTTTGGTTGCCAGGTCAAAAAGAATTTCAATGTACAGAATGACCCTGTGTTTTCTGAACAAATGACAAAAAAACACTTTGACTTTGACTTTAATAATTCATTAATTCATTCATTGCATTTATATAGCTCTTTTCAAGACACCCAAAGTGCTTTACATAGTGAGTGAGAGTGTGTGTGTGTGTGTGGGGGGGGATATGACACTTCATCCACTACCAATGTGTAGCACCCATGGCTGATGCATGACAACCAGTATGCGCCAGAACGCTCACCGCACACTGGCTTTCACAGTGGAGAGGTGAGGAATGATGCAATCCAGTTAGAGATCAGGTTGATTAGGTGGCCATGTTGGTACAAGAGGCAGGTTGGGAATTTGGCCAGGACACCGGGGTAAACACCCCTACTCTTGCGATGAGTGCCATGTGATCATTAGTGACCACAGGGAGCCAGGAACTCTGTTTAAAGTCTCATCCGAAAGACTGAGGTGCTCTTGACAGATCAGAGTCCCCGTCTCTGTCTGGCATCGTGCCGCACCCTCACTAGTTGCTACTGTGATAGTTGATGATGGAAGTGCATACAACCTGTATACAACCAACCAAATTGGTCCGCCAGTACTCACTGAATGCCGATTGTCCAATCACATGCCCGAACTTGTGCCGCTCTACACACTCATTTGCATAAAGTTAACTGAAGTTCAACTTTTGTTCCATCCCTTTAACACGCCACAAGCCCCCGCCCACACACAAACCATCCCATACTCCTTTATGCCAATCCTTTGTTTATAAAACCACGGCTTGGACATGGGAATACTATCAAGGATTAGACTTGGGCCTGAGCTTGAGAAACTTAACCATGGACCTGAATGGACAAAAGTGTGTGTCAATGTGAGCCACGATGACGGAGCAAGTGCCCCCTGACTTAGAATGGTTAAGAAACAGACTATATATTAAACACCAAATTAAACCCATGGAAAGCCAGTAAATAGGGGAAAGCGTATATATAAGGACCAATATGCTTTGACGCAGTGCTGTTACCAATGAATGCAGGATGGTAGTCAAAATGGCGAGTCTAGTCTCAGAAATAGGAGGTAGACATTTTAGCTACACCTTTGAGCAACCTTTTAATTGCTGGATTTGAAAATAGACTTGGAAAGATGGGTTGTAGCATCTTGCGTAGGGAAGCTTGAAATGACGTACATCTACACAGTAAGGTATGACTGTTCTAAGCTGGACATTTGTGGAGGCCAGCTGCATGCAAACCGTTGTCCTTGGTGGTACCCCCCCAAAACCCACAGATGGAGCAGTATTTCTTAAAAGTTGAATTGAGTCCGAGGAGTGCACAATCTCTTCATAGAAGAACGAGATGCCGTTCCAATGGGCCAGGAGGCGTGACCAGAAGTTTAGGAGCAGCAGGTTTGGTATCTGGTATTGCGGATGCACTCGGGGAGCAAAGCTTTCATGTTGACCAGCGTGATTCAATGATTGTGGATGGGCCAGTGGTTTTCTCTTCTGATAACAGGATGCCCAGTCGCCTAAATATGTCCTTTAACTTGGCCAGTGACGACCCTGCGTAGTCTTGAAGGGAATCTATGAGGGGAAAGTCGTCAAGCAGATGAAGCACGGATGACACTCTGACACTATTAGGCAGGATACAGCAAAGCACTTCTGATATCAAGTTGAAGAAGCAGAGTTCCATTTGATCCAGAACAAATGCTACTGAGATGGGTGAATTGGCACTATTCTAAGAGCATCCATGATCCGTGGAGGTTTTTTGAAACGTGTTTTGTTGGGCGCCAAACTACTCCCACATGAAACCCTTGAGAAAGCCCTGAAATTTGGTGATCAACAAACAGGGGTCAGGGTGGCATGACAGTTCTGATTTAAAAGGCTTGGACATCGATAGGAGTAGATGGATGATGCTTAACTATTTCCTGAATGCTCTGGTTGGATTGTTCCTGTATGGATTTGGGCAGCGGGGACGGCTCTCAGATGGGCCTCCCTGCAGCCATTACAGATGTGAAGAAAAATGCAGTTGAGGTAGGAGCACACATTTTTATTGAAATGATTGTAAATTTGCACTTGGTTAGATTGATGCACCTGCCGGCTGCGGCAATTGGCTGTGGGTGGGAAAAGTAGTTTGATATCGGGCGGAGTTGTTCGGATGGATAAGCTTGTGATCAGGGGAGACAAATGGTAGTCTTGGGCATGAAGTGGTATTGTGACCCAGATTCCCCTAAGTTGAACATGTGGTGGCCTTCCTAAAAAATGATATTGATAGAAAATGTTTTTTTTCCATTCTTTAGGTGTAATTCACCTATGAGTGCAAGGTACATGTCAAATTCTTGCCTCCTCTCTGGCTGAGCTGAACATAACACATCTCTGTAGATCCTGAAAGCTACAAAAAACTCACCAATTGATCGATAGATAGAGGACTTAAATATGGCAGCAATGTTCTCGGTCTTATCACATTCTGGTGAGGGCAGGGTTAATGTGACCAAGTTAATGTCTTTACCTTTCAAGATTTTTTGGCTTCTGGAATGAAAGGCTATCAGGAAATGGAGCGGAGACAATGGAGGCTAAGGTGAGAGGTGTATATATACTGTGTTTTGGCGCAATTGCTCCTGTTTAAACACAAATGGTTCCTGATTGGGTGAGAGATAACAGGGCGGGGTCTGCAATGACAGTGTGGGAGGATCGATGAGAAATAGAAGTGGAATGTTGTCTTCCTGATTTAACTTTTGCTTGAGCTACATTATTATGTATTCACTCCACCGCAAATAACCAGGAATTCAGTGAAGGACATAGCATTTGTAGTCTAGAAGATTGATTGTTTGTACAATTTTAACAACTGAGGACCTGTTTGGCAGGTGTGTGTGTGTGTGTGTGTGTGAATTTGTTTAAACACATTACAACACATTGTTCAAAACTCAAGTTCAGATTAATGTACCTTTATTTATATTTGTTTGTTGGAACTTTAATCAGTGCATTAAATGAGACATGTTCAAATTAAATACAAACTCTGGTCACGATAGCAAGTTACGCTACTTACTTATTAACTTCCTTATGACTTTCCTCACCGGGCTGGCGCTACCATTGTGCATTTGTAGGGGTGTTCTCGGGGAATGTAACATTTTATTGGTGCATACTTTAAATATACAGAATTACACTGGGACCTCTGAAGTTGTTTATTATGAACATTTAATTTCCTTAAGTTTAAGTATAAAGTTATGTTATGTTTAATGTTTTCTGTAATTTTATGGCTTCAATTTTAATCAGTCAGTGGGCTTACTTGCACATTATATTGTATAAAACTTAACCATCTCTAACCTAATACCTAAACTTAACCATCAATAACCTGATACATAAACTTGATCTTCTCTAACAAAATACTTAAACTAACCCTAACTTACACCCTAAACTTTATCATCTCTAATTTAACCAATCCCTAAACTTAACCAAACTTGTAACATAAAATATAGTGGGGAAAACCTAAACGTAATTTGATTTCCTACACCAAAAATGTTTGCACTATCCAGTGCAGCACTGAATTTGTAGAGAAATGTGTCAAATTTGCATTTAACATTTTTGTAGATTTTTAGATTTTTGTGACGGTAACATGCAAGCTAATTGGCTGATTGGCCAGCACTACAGATGAGGGCCAACTTACTTCAATACCTTCACCCTGTGGTATCTAGCATCAACGTTTGAGTGTGACACCAAAACTTGACAGCTCCATCGGTCTTGCCGATGGAGCTGTCAAGTTTTGGTATCACTGGGAGCACTTTAAACAAACCGAAGCCTCATAGCCTGCTATATGCTAATCGTCTCTGACGATGTCCATTAAGGTCCAAAATGCCAGAGATTCCGTCTTTCCTTCAAGCAGGGAAAGATAAACACTGTGATATTCCATTGGCTTATGTAGATTTTTTAATTAACTATTCGAATATACATTTGGAAACATAACAATTATCCAAAGCTTGAAATTATGTAGCTATTTGGGCCAGCCCTCCTTTCCAATGAAAAGAAAAACATGGGTCACGGGACCTTCGTTCATTCTTTATTCAAGTAATAAGCCCCAAGAGGTCGTGGTTTCTACATATACCTGGCAAGGTTTCACAAAATAAACACACAGCAACAAAACATTGAATCATTTATTGATAACAAATAGTCATTCTTCCGCCAAGCAATGTAGTTCTTCAGTGACATTTAGCAGAATGGTTGCCCAGCAACACACAGACGCAGCAACACACAGACACATCAGACACTGACATGTTGAAACAATTCGTTTGGCGCAGTAATACTGATGTAATGCAGTCACAGGTGTATGTTATGGAGTAGCTTGCAACGGCTTCGAACGCGGCTCAGACAATCAGAATCAAGTACATGTATTCTTATCTGTTAACTGGTGTCAGCTAAAATTAAATTAGAAATTAGCCTCCCTATTTGAAGCATATTTTTGCTTTTATTTGATTTGTTAAGCCGATATTATTGTAGGTTTTGCTTTAGAAAATGCACTTTACAACTTACAAACGAACACATTTGGATGTCACAAACTCACCACAATTTCATCATCAGGTCATCTTAACAAACAAAGGATTTCCCTTTAAAGAAAAACTGCTAAGTTAAGTTCAAAGCAAACGGGGCAGCGCTAATCCTTTCTGGGTCTTTCCCAAAGCCTGTATGCACAGTTGTAGTTGAGGCCGTCCAGAAGAACGGCTGCACCTTGGTTTGAAAAGAGAACTTGTTCCCTCACAGCCACTAGGCTATACATACCTCTGCTGCAGTCCCCGTCCTCATTCTTCTTCTTCTTCTTCTTCTTCTTCTTCTTCTTCTTCTTCTTCTTCTTCTTCTTCTTCTTCTTCTTCATGTGTCACATCTAAGTTCTCCAAAGTGCCTCTCCTACCCAGGGGGGGAGAGTCCCCTGTGCTCAGAGGAGGAAATGGGATTAAATCAAGATACATTTAGTGTTTCTTTCTTTCTCTCCCTCTCTCTGTCTCTCTCTCCCTCTCTCTATGTATGTCATTCATTCATTCTCACTGTGTGTGTGTGTGTGTGTGTGTGTGTGTGTGTGTGTGTGTGTTTGACTCTATGTGTTTTTGTTTGCGTCTGTATCGCTTATGGTCTGTGTTGTGTTTTTAATGTTTTTTGTTGTGTTTTTTAAAACATATTTACAAGTGTGTGTGTGTGTGTGTGTGTGTGTGTGACTCTCTCTCTCTTTGCTTGTGTGTGTAGGTTCTGCCTATCCTATGCTCGCTATGCTTGCTAGGCTCAGACGACTCTGGGTAATTGATTCTTATCTGGTGGCGTGTCAGCTCACATCTCCCTGACTAAGGGTAGGGGGCAGCCAAGAGATTTATTCCACCCACCTAGCCCCCTTCCATCCCCTTTTAATGATCGTATTGAATTATTTATGTGTGTGTGTGTGTGTGTGTGTGTGTGTGTGTGTGTGTGTGTGTGTGTGTGTGCCATTGTTCATGTTTTCCACCCAAATAAAGGATGCAGGTTCTATCCACTCATGGGACAGATGGGACATGAAATATTAGCAACAGTGTGCCCACACTGTCTTATTCGCTTCACATATATTTTAAGGGTATACAGATTGTTTTAATAAGGAATGGAATCAACAATGATGAGAATTGCTAGCAATTTCTAGCTAAGCTAGAAATTGCTAGCTAAGCTAGAAATTGCTAGCAATTCTCATCATTGTTGATCAATAATCAATAAGAGCTATCAATAATTGGCAGTCTCTTATACAAGAGGTGCGGCACTTCTGCCCCCACCCCTTGATCATTACCAAATTAATGTTTTGAACTGTATTACATTGACCTTAGGTGAGCAAATATAGTAAAATAGTCTCTTGTCCCTGTTTCAGTCAGAATTTGGGGAATGTGTGCTGGTCAATATGTTTATACAGAGAGTAACATAGTAACAGAGAGTAACATTTGGTATGTGGCTCTTTGAGAGTGTTATGCCAGTTATCGTAAAGGTTTTTGGAAATAGTGGAGCAGTGAGACGGGAAATATGTGTTTAGTAAGAAACAACTAAATTAGGATGGAGGCATATAACATGAAAGTGAGTCAGCAAACAAAGGAGATACAGATGTTGAAAGCAAATAAATGAATGTTTGTGTGTGTGTATGTGTGTGTGCATGTGTGCGCAAGTGCACATGCGCGCACACACACACGTGCATGTGCATGCGTGTGTGTAGCTGTAAGCGTCTGTTTGTGCCACTTTTGTTCTCATGTCTAATGTATGCACGGATGCGAGCGTGCATACATACAAGTCCAAGCATTGGTGGTAAAAGTGTGCAAAACAAGGTTCAATGTGCGTTGTTTCCTTTGATCCAGGCAGCCATCTCTGGCTTGGCTGTGGCTATAATTGGTCTCTGGTGGGGACTGGTGGATTGGCTGAAACAGCCTGTAAACGGATGGCCTAAATACTTCAGCCCAGCCAAAAACCTGCAGCCTGATGCCGCCTTAGGCCCAACCAGTACCAAGGCTGTTGCCAATTTGCCCTTACTGAAGCAGAACAGAGACAGAGAGAGAGAGAGAGAGAGAGAGAGAGAGAGAGAGAGAGAGAGAGAGGTACTAACAGGAAGTGGATTGTGGACTGAGACGCTGGTTCATGCACAATAAGGTTTTCGAGGCACATCCAGGAAGAGAACACGCCAGTCAACGTGCATGTTGTGTGTGCCATTAGTCCAACAAAGCTGCTGATATCATAATCTACATCAAACGGCCGTCGAGCGTCTGACATCTTTGATAACTATCCACGGTCCGAAGCATCTCAATATAAATCCCAGACTACCTCAGGCAGTCCACTGTCCCGATGACTACTGCCTCCTCATGTCTTCCATCTCATCTCACATTTCTATCTCTTTTCCTGATTCGTTTTGTTTTGTATATTTAACACATTACCCCTGTCTCTCTCCCTCTCCAGATCAATTGGCTGTAGCAAGTGTGATAACAAACATACTTTACGACATTAAACTTACTAATAATAAACTTATTTATCTGTCTCTCTCCAAACCTTGTTATCACTATATCACTCACTTTCTCTCTTCCTCTCTCACTCTCTTCACTATCTCCACTCTCTCTCTCTCTTTCTCTCACTCTCTCTCTCT
>JAOPHQ010001418.1:735000-770000 GCA_030340625.1 Merluccius polli | reverse complement strand
TTTAACCATTGGAAATTAATTTAAATGAAAATGTTGTCATCTTTTGAAATGCCTGGGCATGTGCTGTAGGACTTTTACATCAGAATGCATCATGGGATTTTTTTGGGGCAATACTGCGTAGTATTGTAGTACTGTAAAATCCTGAATCAACGTAAATATTCCATAACCTAGGCTAATGAAAACTTTATTTTGCCACAGCTCGCATGAGAAACACTGTGGCAGTTTCAAACAACAATTTCTCCCCATAATGACTAATAATTTCATGATTAATTACTAAACAATTACCAAAAAAACATTACTACCAACATAGTAACTAACATTCCAATGCTCCTATGCTTCCAAAATGGAGGCGATTCTTGCGATGTGACGTCGCGATGTACAAGCCCTATATGGACCGCTCGCCACTGAAACACCACAAAATCTTGACACTCCATGGCTGAGACTTTTTAAGAGCAAAACAAAAAGCAGCTAGCAGTTAACAGCAAGAAGGCTAACAGTGGACCGCATGAATATGAATAAAATAATACAATTCAGTTTGGGGTCGTAAACCCTGGTGCAGCAGCTCAGAGCATAGACATCTGCTCAGAGTTACTTGTTCCACAGTCCACAAACTTTCATGAACAACAATATTACATCAGCATATTTAAAACCAGCAGTATATCACTGTCAGTTTGCTTTTACAGTATTAAGTATTTAGTTTCATACAGCACAGAATGTGAATACTACTTATTCACATTCACAATATTCTTAATCAGAGCCGTTTCTAGCTGTTTGGGGGCCCTGTGCGAGATACAATTTTGGAGCCCCTATTTTGTCACGGCCGACGGGGGGGGGGGGGGGTGCGCGCGGTCATAACCCACCCCGGACCTAAGGCCGACGGGGGGGGCAGTCATAACCCACCCCGGATCGACGGGGGGGGTTGAGGGGGGGGGGGGGGGGGGGGGGGCCCTGGTGGCGGCGGGGCCCTATGCAGCCGCATAGTCCGCATATAGCTAGAAACGGCCCTGTTCTTAATACTACTACTACTACTACTTCTACTTCTTCTCTATCTACTTATTCATCATCTTCTTCTGTAATAATTATTATAGCCATAAATATGAAGAAGATGATTACAACCCTGAGGCCTGTCATTTAAGATAGCTATAAGTTAAATGGTAATGTGCTGTTTATGTGTGCAGCACGTATTTTTTGCAACTGTATGTTATGTGCACAACTCATGACAGACATGCTACAAAGACATAACTTAGGCATAATCCGCACACTGATGTATAAGGCTGTTCTGATGTCTCTCAGCTCAAACAGCCAATTAGGTACCTGAAATGTTTTGAAAAACTCCCAAACAACACCTTGACGTTTTGAGGTTCCAACCAAACTATAGAAGGCACGTTTGGTAGGAAGAGGTTATTTGCAAAAGGCACATGGTGCAGACATTATGGTGAAAACACAACTTTTTGTAAAGAAATAAACAGTGGAATGGATGTGAAGAAATGTGATCCAGCTACCCAGTTCCTCTGGTCCCGTGCACACGTTTATCCGTCTAGAAGGAAAAGAGCAATGAGGAAGAACGGCTGTCCCATCAGTACGTCATGCCGCTCCCATATCTCCTCTGTCATCTGGCTCACATGATGAAACTGTTGCACTGTCTCTGTGTTTTATTGTTTAACTCCAGCAGTCCAGCCCAGGCACAACTCACACAGTGGTAGCATGATTTATAATTCAGCACTAGTTATAAACATACCGTTTGACGGGTGTGTGTGTGTGTGTGTGTGTACACATTATTTTATGTAAGCCTATTATCTGAAAAAACTGTCGATCTGCTCATCCGTTCAAGTGGTCGACATCTCTGCCCCCAACTGCTTATCACTTATGAAGTTTTACCAACCAATTCCAACCAACCACAGTAGTCCTATCAGAGACTATGCAAGATTCTATTCATTTTAAGGGGTTGTATTGGTTTCTCCATGTGCATATTTCAGCACAACCTTTGATATGCTTGATGTAGGACAGTAAGATTGTCTTGGAAGCACAATGAAACATCCACTCGCAGGAGTACAACATCCTTCCCTCTGGAGTCGGCAGTGCAGCGTCCACAGGTGTTATTATACTATGTGTCTACACTGTTGTGTAAAAGGATAAAACGGTGCTATGTTTTGTTCTTCACAACATTTTGTATAATACCAAAACAATTATATCTCACGCAACACAAAGTACACACTGTAACCTCTGGAAGTAATAGTTTTAATCTGTATTTTTTTAATAAACAGATTCATATCCATTGCTGCTAGCAGTTTTAAGGGTGGCCATGGCAACGTTGTTACTATGGCTTTTATTCAATTCTCATCCAGGCAAACAGGTACAGATTAAAAATAGATCAAGTTGTGGTCGACCCTTTCTTTGTCAGATATCATCAGGATTTTTGTAATCATTTATTTTCCAATGTACGGACAATCTTAACATGACTGGATTACCAGATTAAAACATATATATATATATATTAGAGATGGGCATAGATTAAAATATTTAATCTAGATTAATCTAGACTAATCTTGAAATTAATCTAGGTTAATCTAGATTAACGTGGCTCCTTTGAATGATGTCGAAGGTGTCCATAATATGTGTTTGCTACCTAAATAATGACTTATATTGCCTAAATAATGACTTATATTACCTAAATGATGACTAAAAGTCGGTCTGCGCGATTGTTGAGCGCGCGGGGGGGGGGGGCGTGGTACCGGAGCTTTTTGTTGAACGGGAGCTCTGCTACGGAGCCTTCAGTTGCCGAATTGTTGAGCGGGGGGGGGGGGGGGGGGGGGGGGGCTACCGGAGGATTTCGGTTTGCGATAATATCGGCGATAAAAATATTATTGCCGATAAGAATCTCGCGTTATCGCAGCCGATAACGCCGTCACTAATATATATATATTGTAATGTCGTTGGAGGTCGGGATCTTTGACTGACTTTGGGTGGGTGAACATAAAGAAAAAGGCTGCTTTTGGTTGGCAGCCATCATGGACTGTCGTTCCTGTGCCAGCCACCGGGAGGGGATGTACCGTCCTTGGCTAACAGTGCCTCTGAGGACATTACATATCCCCCTTTCCCACTGGAGGCTCCCGTAGGGCCCACCGATTCCCACAGGACAGAAGGCCTGGCATCATCAACAACAGGCTCTGGGACCATGTCACTATCTTGGAATGCTTCTTAGTGTTCAACTATGTTCAAGGGGAAATCAGGTCTGAGAAGTTAGGAACAAACATATTACCTAATAGTTGGCCAAACCCATTAATGCCTTCACCTGCCTCTTGGATACGGGGTGGGGCCAATCCTGAAGGGCCTCAATTTGGCTTTGTGGAGTGTGTGTCTTGAGTGTGTGTGTAGTTGATAGCTGGTTTACAGCCTCACCTGGCCCGAGTCAGACTGATTAGACTCTGGGCTGGATGGGGCTGCACACCTGTGGTGCAGAGCAATCATTGCACCCAGGATAAACCAGCTATCAACACATACACTCAGGAGAGAGCCACTGTCATGGCAGCACGTTACATCTGCTCGACGAATACTATCTTGCCATTTCCAATAAACGCATAATTCAACCTACATCTCCCCATGTCCTGTCTCGGAGGGCCCCAGCAAAAGCAACTGATGTGGTGTGTGGTTGGAGTCCACTGCCACACTGTGGCATGTGGTTGGAGTCCACTGCTACAGGCTTATTGGGGTTTGACAAGGCCTCGACCTATGGTGTACCCCAGGTTTCATTATAGGCCAGTTTGCATTTGTGGGGGTTGGCTGTGAGACCTGCCTCTCTGAGAGTCTTGCACCTTCTGCACTTTGGCTTGCACCTTCTGCACCTTCTGCAAGTGACTCTGCCAGTCTTTGCTATGGATTATGATGTTGTCCAAGTAGGCAGCGGCATATCCCCTATTGGGCCTCAAAATGTGATTCATCAGTCTCTAGAAGGCGGCAGGCACCCCATGAAGACCAAAAGGCAGTTTTGTGTGTACTGAAAGAGTCCCTCGCAAATGCTGTCTTTTCCCTGGAATCTGGGGAAAGCATTCCTTGCCAGTATCCCTTGGTGAGGTCTAGTGTGATGATGAACAGATAAGCCTGCCCCAAACAGTCTATCAGCTCATCTACCAAAGGCATGGGGTATGCATCAATCTCAGAGACTTTGTTTACTTTTCTAAAATCATTACAAAAGCGAGGGGTTCTATTTCATCCTTACTGACCACCAGAGGCGGTGCTTAAAGCACTGGATATATCCACCTCGCGCATGCGCATTCGAGTACCTAATACCAACATAGTCACCTGTGACCCCCACATGACACCGGGAAGGCTATAACTTCCGGTGTCGTTAGAGGATCTGTTCCTTTTCATCTTCTCGCTAAGGCGCAGGTACCGTTTGGACTTTGAGAAAAAGATTAAAATTTGACTTACAGCAAGCCACGTGCAGCCTCGCGACAACTGTCGGAGCCGCGGACAATCCGTCCTCCAGAGGCTGTGGCTAGCTGGTTACATTTGGAGAGGGAGACAGGTAGGCGGCGCTTGTTGGTGAAGGCAGTGCGTTCGCTCCCGCTCCCAGCACACGTGGGCCTCACTGCTCCCTTATTGTCTGGTGTGTTGCTCTGTTCTAACCACCATCTACTTTTCAGAACTTACCGGTGAAGGCAGCGCTCTCGCCCCCGCTCCCCGTAACGTTTTTAAAATTTGGTTTTGTTTTTTCCGTTTAGCAGCAGCGCTTACGCTCAAGCTGATTACTATTTGTTAGTTACTGGTGAAGGCAGTGTTCTCGCTCCCGCTCCCGGTAACGCTGCCTTTTTTTTTGTGGCTTTTCTGTTTACTTTTAGCAGCAGCGCTCACACTCAGTCTAATTGGTTTTCAGTCACAATGTCCACCCTCGTCCAGACTCGCCGCCAAGTTTGGCTGGCTCAATCACCCCTGACGGAGACATGCAAGAAGGTCCTCCGTGCAGTGCCAGTGGAACCAGGGGAACTTTTTGGGGCAGCTGCCCTGGAGGCACTGGAGAGGGCTGCCCGAGCAAGGCAGACCAGACAGGAGCTATCTGGGCTCCACAGGAGCATGTCCGCTCCTAGCAGGCCTAGGGGCCCCTTGGCTGTCCCCCAGCGGCGCTCTCAGCCTGATTACCCTGGTGGCCTACGGAGGTCTCAGCGGCCTGTTCAACAGCCCGCTGAGGGGTTTCGGGCCCCCGAGCGCCCACCCCCCTGGCAGCCGCGTGCCTCACAGCATAACCAACGCCCCCCCCAGAGCCTCAGGAGGCCGAGGGGGCTGGTGCTAGGCCCATGGGGTCGGTCGTCGGCTGTTTTTCCCAGCAGCAGCTCAGTTACTGGGCTGCCTGTACTTCAGACCCTTGGGTAGTTTCCACCGTAACCTAAGGGTACGAATTGCAGCTCCGACGCCGGCCCCTAGCCTTCAGCCGGGTCAAAATGACTATCGTCAGCGATCCGGCGAAGGCCTTAGCTCTGAGCCAGGAGTTGTCCGCCCTCCTGGCCAAGGGAGCCATCGAGCCAGTGGATCCTCTGCTGCACCCCAGAGGTTTCTACTCGAGGTATTTTCTCGTGGCAAAGAAAGATGGCGGATTCCGTCCCATTCTCGACCTGAGGGGACTCAACAAGTTCCTGAAGGTACTACCTTTTCACATGCTCACCGCATCAGACATACTGCGGGTGGTTACCAGGGGTGAGTGGTTCACCACCGTAGACTTGAAGGACGCATACTTCCACGTGTCGATTGCATCACACCATCAGCGCTTCCTGAGGTTTGCCTTTCGCGGCCGGCACTTCCAGTTCAGGGTACTTCCCTTCGGCCTCTCCCTCTCTCCAAGGGTATTCACCAGAGTTGTGGCGGCAGCTCTCGCACCCCTGCAAAAGCAGGGCATAAAGGTCCTGCCATATTTGGACGACTGGCTGGTCTGCGCACCGTCCCAGTCACAGGTGGCCGGGTATACGGCTCGGCTGCTTCAGCACGCGGCCCGGCTGGGCCTGACGGTGAATCTGCTGAAGAGTCACCTGCTCAGCAGGTCACATACCTGGGGATGGTTCTGGACTCAGACGCCATGAGGGCCTCTCTGTCACCGCGGCGGGTGTACGACATCCTCCTCCACCTCCCCCTCTTCGAGTGTGGCAGGATGGTGCCGTTCATCCAATTCCTCCAGCTCCTGGGCAAACTTACAGCTGCCTCAGCTGTGGTGCCTCTCGGCTTGCTGTCCCTGTGGCCACTGCAGATGTGGCTAAACAGCCTCCATCTGGACCCCAAGTGGCACAGGCACCGGAAGGTCAGGGTGTCGCAGCGATGCCTCCTCTCTCTGTCCCCATGGAGAAGGAGGCCATATCTGTCGGCCGGTGTACCCATGGGCGCCATCCCGTCCCGTCGGGAGTTGGTCACAACAGACGCTTGCCTCTCGGGATGGGGAGCGGTGTGGCAGGGCAGGACTGCCCAGGGGCAGTGGCCGGCCCAGAGCCACTTCAACGTGCTAGAGCTCCGTGCGGTGCAACTAGCACTCAACCACTTTCTGCCTCAGTTGGAAGGCAAGCACGTGCTGGTCCGATCGGACAACAAGTCCACTGTTGCCCAAATCAACCACCAAGGAGGCACTCGGTCTACACGGCTACTCCGGGTATCTCGGAGCCTGCTGACCTGGACGTATCCCCGCCTGGCCAGCGTGCGGGCAGTCTTCATCCCAGGGGACCGGAATCAGGTCGCGGACTTCCTGTCACGACAGAAGCCCCCACCGGGGGAGTGGCGGCTTCACCCGGAGGTGGTGGAGAGGATATGGGGTCTCTTTGGCAGGGCGGAAGTGGACCTCTTTACCTCAGAGGAATCCGCTCACTGCCCCCTCTGGTTCTCCTGGACGGAGGTGACCAGCCCCCTCGGACAGGACGCCTTGGCTCACGACTGGCCACTGAGTCCTCTGTATGCCTTCCCACCACTGCCACTGATTCTTCCCACACTCCAGAGGGTGCTCCTGCAGGGTCACAGGCTACTTCTGGTGGCCCCCTTTTGGCCAGGGAGACTCTGGTTTCCACTGCTGCGCAGGCTCTGTTGCAGCTCTCCATGGCACCTCCCCTACAGGAAGGACCTCCTGTCACAACTGGGGGGTTGAATTTGGCACCCAGACCCCCGCCGCTTCCAGCTCTGGGCTTGGCCACTGCAGGGCCCAGCCCACTGCTGAGGTTCTGTACGGCGACCGTCAGGAACACTATCCTGAATGCCAGGGCACCATCTACTAGGGCACAGTACAAGAACAGATGGAAGCTGTTCTCCGACTGGTGTAATGGGAAGGCAGTAGACCCAGTACGCTGCCCCGTGGCCACCGTTCTGGAGTTCCTGCAGTCCCTCCTCGATAGTGGTCACTCCCACTCCACCCTGACGGTCTATGTGGCTGCTATTTCTTCCCAGCATGAAGGGGTCGACGGAGCCACAGTGGGGTGCCACAGGTTGGTGTCCCTCTTTCTTAGAGGGGCTCTGCGGCTGCGTCCCCCTAGGACCCTGAGGGCCCCAGCATGGGACCTGCCCCTGGTGTTGGAGGCCATGTCATTACCTCCGTTTGAGCCCTTGACCCAGGTAGGGTTAAAGTGGCTGTCCATGAAGATGGCTTTCCTGCTTGCCATTACCTCCGCGAAGTGGGTCGGAGAATTGCAGGCCCTATCCGTGGCAGAGACATGCCTGCGTTGGAACCCTGATGGCTCAGGGGTAGTCCTATGGCCAAATGTGGCGTTCCTACCCAAGGTGCTTTCACGCATCCATCTCAACCAGCCTATCCGGCTCACTCGTTTTGACTCCCCATCTGAGGAGGGTAGATCTGAGCTGCTCTGCCCGGTACGGGCGCTTAAGGCCTACATTGCTGCTACTGCCAGTATTCAACAGTCAGAGCAATTGTTTGTGTGTCACAATGGCCCTAACAGGGGTTGTGCTTTGTCTAAACAGCGACTGTCCCACGCCACGTCGACGCCATCACGCACGCCTTTGGGGCCAGTGGCCGCCCCCCACCATCTGGGGTGAGGTGCCACTCCACCAGAAGCGTTGCAACCTCATGGGCTGCACTAAGAGGGGTGCCCCTGGAGGCCATCTGTGCTGCGGCATCATGGGCAACGCCTGGCACATTCACAAGGTTTTACCGTGTCAACGTCGCCGGCCACTATCCAATGGGGGCGGTCCTACGGCCAAGCTCTGTTGACTCCAATGAGTGAGGTGGGTGTTGGATTCTTTGTGACCTTGTTGGTATGGTCATCCAGTGCTTTAAGCACCGCCTCTGGCGGTCAGTAAGGATGAAATAGAACGAAAGTTACAGATGTAACTACGGTTCTATGAATCCTGGATGACCGCCAGAGTGTCTAGTCACTCAGAATCCTTGTGTTTTCGCGAGAAGATTCTAGGAACAGATCCTCTAACGACACCGGAAGTTATAGCCTTCCCGGTGTCATGTGGGGGTCACAGGTGACTATGTTGGTATTAGGTACTCGAATGCGCATGCGCGAGGTGGATATATCCAGTGCTTTAAGCACCGCCTCTGGCGGTCATCCAGGATTCATAGAACCATAGTTACATCTGTAACTTTCGTTCCATCTGGCTTGAGGACTAAAACAATAGGGCGAGACCATGCATGGACTCCTCAATGACCCCCAGCTCCAACATTTTCTTAATCTCTTCACTAATTACTTTTTTGTGTGCCTCTGGAACTCTATAGGGCCGCTGCTTCACTACGTTACCCGGTTTGGTGCGTATATGGTGCTCTACCAGCTGTGTGTTTTCAACAAGACCAGGACACACAGCTGGTCTTGCTGTGTGTCTGGTTGCGGTCCACCATTTCCAGTGTCTCCTGTTGCTGCTTCACTTCCTCCTCAGGGGTTCACCTGAATCTTTGGGGGGTCGACAGCTTAAAAACACCTCCCATGCATGCCGGCTAAAAGAACCTCTGCAGGACTCATTCTTTTGTTGCATCTACCCCGATGTAGATGTGCAGATGTGCATGTGCCAGTTGCAAGACAGTGGGCCGGTAGGGCTTAGGCACCAAAAAGTGTTGAGTTAAAGCCCCCATTAAAGCAGCATAAAGTTGTGCCAGGCGATCTGAGGATTAGGTGGTGGGCATGGTTTCGTCTGGTTTGCTACACTGCCAGGAAATATGACCCTCTTCCCCTCACCTATAGCACCGCCTACTATCTCTGGCCTACTGGTCTCTGACTTGCCCCAATATTGTCTCTGTTGCTCAAACTGTGGGGCCGAACTACTTCTGACCACCCTTTGGGTTTGTGGATGGGGTTGACTTGATGCCCTGGGGAATTAGGTGGCTTTTTCCCATGTCCCATCTCAGTGGTAGCTTGGTACTGTTCAACAACTTCTACCTAGGCACTTTCAGTAGCAGGGATCTTAGACTAATACTCTTCTTTGCATCATAGGGTAGGGCCAGTGGGTATTTATCTATCACAACTACCTCCACTATAGCTGCTGCCGAGTTTACCTCTGGTTCCAGACACTTTTTAGCTGTACGAATCAGCTCATGTATCTGTGCTCAGGGGGGTTGGTCACGCAAGTCCCATGTTTGGAAGCACTGGGCCATGCCAGCTTCGTACATCATATCCTACTCTCCCCCTTCAACCCCTCATAATCATTGGCCACTGTGGAGTCCAAATCCCAAAAGGCCCACCATGCTTCCCCTGACAGGAATGGGGCGACGATTCCCACCCACCTTTTCTTTGGCCATCCCTCCCTCACTGCCATGGCCTCGGACTTAACTCATGTGTTTTGTGTGACGACTTGACCTCAGACCTAGTAGACGCTATTGCCTCTGTGTTGTGCAGTCTTGGACCTGCAGGATCTACGATGTGTTTCAGCTACGCTGTCCCTGACGAACGTAAACACTGAGTAAGACCAGGTCTGCTGCCATCTTTAACATCCACCCGGGCCCTGTGAGTCAGAGGCTCCTCCAGGAGCCCAAACAGTAAAGCTGCAGGTTCCAGTCTGTTCCATTTAACAAGAGTTCATGCTTTAAAAAGTCCCTGATAAAATGGAGGCAAGTCACATGGACGAATAAAATCACAGTCCATTAAAAGCAAAGAGAAATATAAACCCAAACCTGCTACTCTCCTTAAAATGGTGCTCGTTATTGGTTTCCAGACCACGTCATTATTTCCTGTGAGGTACCTTTGAATAAACTGTAACCTAAAAGCTGCTGCCCAGGTGCACTAACCCCTGACCCCTTCTTCTTTGGCAGGTAAAGTACACTCTGTGGAACCCAGTGCAAGTTATCTCAAAATAAATGTACCATAATAGACTGCACTTTGTGCAGGTGTTGCATACATTGTAACCTATGCCAGAGAGTTGATGCTACCAAGTTATTAATGATCAGGACTCTTCCTCTGTAAGACATGTGAGGTAACATCCACTTACAATTGGCCAACCTCCCCTCCACCGTCTCCACCTCTCCCTAATAATAATTAATTGCATTTATATAGTGCTTTTCAAGACACCCAAAGCGCTTTACATAGGGTGTGTGTGTGTGTGGGGGGGGATATGACACCTCATCCGCTACCAGTGTGTAGCACCCACCTGGGTGATGCACGGCAGCCAGTATGCGCCAGAACGCTCACCACACACTGGCTCAGTGGAGAGGTGAGGAATGAAACTATCCAATTAGAGACCAGGGGATGATTAGGTGGCCATGATGGTACAAGAGCCAGGTTGGGAATTTGGCCGGGACACCGGGGTTAGCACCCCTACTCTTGCGATGAGTGCCACGGGATCTTTAGTGACCACAGGGAGTCAGGACCTCGGTTTTAATGTCTCATCCGAAAGACAGTGCTCTAGACAGGACAGAGTCCCCATCTCCATCCCGGGGCATTGGGGATCTTACATAGGCCAGATGGATGAGCACCCCCTACTGGCCCTCCAGCACCTCTACCAGCACCAACTCGTCTCCCATCAAAGGATGGACCAGACCAGCCCCGCTTAGCTTCCAGAGAAACCAGCAGTGCGAGGCAGGTAGCCATGGTGCTGGCTCCCTGCCAGTTATTTTTCAGTCTGATCATCTCCCAGATAAACCCCCAAGTACTTTAAGCCTCCCCTCCTCCAGCTTAACCCTACTGGCAGGTGAGGTAGACCTGCAGACCAATTCCCAACTGCTAAAGTGTCACTCTTTGCCCAATAACTTGCAGCTGAGATTTTTCCAAAGGTTTCAACAATGTTCGCTAACCTCTTCACATCTTCCTGTTTCTTTACAGTTATATCATCTGCATATGCAGATAAAATAAAATGTGTATTAACAAAAGAAAGTCAGACCATTAATAAAAGAACAAATATTGTGCAACATTGGTTCAGTTGAAAGTGCCGAGAGCATACCAGACATCAAGCAGCCTTGTCTTATACCCCAATGTCCTCATACAAAACATTAATAATCTTGGCAATAAATGGCTGAACCTTTATAACACTTAACGGTACTCAACCTGGTCAAAAGCCTTTTCCTGGTCCAAAGAAACCAAACCAGCATCAAAACCCAAAGAGACCCATCTCCTTCCTCCTTCCAGGTCTTTGGAAATCAGTTTATAGTCTTTGCAGAGCAGAGAGTTCTGTAGGTCACCTTTTTTTGGTAACAGAGACAGAACTTCGAAAACGTCTTCTCCCAGTTCAGTCCAGAAGGCTTCATAAAACTCTGGTTGGAGTCCAATCACAGCAGCCTCCCCCCCCGTGCCTGCATGCACTTCAGCGCTGTGTACACTTCCTCTACAGTCAGAGGACCCTCCAGCTCTTTGTTGGTCTCCTCCAAGACTCTTGGCAGCCCACTGCAGCAAGAATTAAAAGCCCCCTCATCCTCTGTGTACTTGCTGTCATACAGGTGGGAGTAAAAAACTACAGCTCTGTGCCTGATCTCACTGGCTTCAGTCAACAGCTGTCCTGTATTCGAGTGCAGAGCGTGGATGAACCTGCTCTGCCCGTTCTTCTCTAGGCTGAAAAAGAACTTTGATGGTGAATCCATCAGAGCAATTCTGTGAAAACGAGGTAAGACTAGCACCCCCTGTGCTTTAAAGCCCAGCAGATCTGCCAGTATGGCTTTTTTGGATTTGAGGTCTTCAAATCAGACTGGATTTCCTGTGGACTCTATTTCAATCTCCAGATCCCTAGATTTGGTGATGCCATGAGAGACATTAAGAGTGCACTGTTGACAATGCTGCTTGACCTCAACTTTCCCACAATCCCACCACTGTTTCAACAATGTAAAATCTTCTTCTGTTCTAGTAAAAACTTTCCAAAAATATATAAAAGTTTCTCTAAAATATGCATCTAATATCAAAACAGCGTTAAAGTGCCAATACGCAGACTTCTGTTTAACATTTGCAATAAAAACATTACAATACACCATGGAATGATCTGAAAAACCTACAGGTAGTATTATGCACTCTTTAGAAATACAAAAATGATGCTTAAAACAATAAAATCTGTCAAATCTGGCCATAGAAAAAAAAACAATCTCTGCTTTGGACCCAAGTATACTGTCTGTGTTTGTCATGTCTTTTTCTCCATACAGCAGTTAACTTGTGAACTTCCACCAGCTGTTCCATGCCACGTTTAGAAGCAGCATGAGGTTAAATATGATTTCTGTCCAGCTGGTCATTCAGGCATACACTGACTTGTCTTGTCTTAACTTGACTGTCAGGTCCTGTGTTGGGAGTGTATACATTCATAAAAACCATAGTAAAAGCTCATATTTGGCTCTGACCACCATCCGTCTGCCCTTCATTACTTCTTCCACCACATGACATTTTGGTAGAAAGCTTTTGGAGAATATGAGCGACACTCCTCCACTGGTTCTACTTAAATGACTTAAAACAACCTCCCCATTCCATTCTTTACTCCAGTCAGTCTCATTTAAAGTGTCACTGTGCGTTTCCTGAACGAATATCACATTAATGTTCTCAAGTTCAAACACACTCGCTCTCTTCCTTGCATCTCTTGCTCCATTTATGTTGAGTGTGGAGACTCTGAAATCACCCATGATCTCTGATGTGAGAAGTAAACACAAGATAAAGCAGACAGGAGACAAACTGCTTTTGAGTCCTCATCATTATATAATTCTTGGTTGAGTTTCTGAACGATTTTCTTCAGTCTGTAAATCTCCTGGTCAGTATGAATTCCCTTTCCCTGCCTCTCAACTGTGATCTGGCAGAAAAAAAGAACAGTTCTTTATCTGCAAAGTAATCTTCAACTTTGACTCTTTTCATGTTTTTTGTTGTTTGCAGGAATGTTTTAATCTGCAGTTCATCATGTTTTTCCTCCAGCTGTGACAGTTGTGAGTCAGTGTGAGGCTGGCTGTCTTCAGCACACTCCTCCTCCTCCTCCTCCTCCTCCTCCTCCTCCTCCTCCTCCTCCTCCTCCTCCTCCTCCTCCATTCTAGACTCTGGCTGTTCCTCCTGTTGACTCTCCCTGCTCCTTGTTACTGGTCCTTTTTTGGCGTGAGAACCACTAATGTTGTTCATTTGTTTTCTTTTGAGAACCGGGACTTTAAACACATTCCTATCCACCATCAGTGTGAGGGCAATCCTTTTACTACAGCGACTTAGTTTGCCCTCCAAGCCCCTGGTTGGTGATGCCACGTTTAGACATGCTTTCAATTATGAAACAAAAGTTCTGATGAAAAGATATTTATTTTGAAAAGCTAAAGGATTCCAAAAACATAATAGATCCTTAACTTAGTCGGTACATAAAACATCCAAAGATTGTCAATGCGTTAAACAAATGTGTGAGATACATGTGGTCAAAAAACTCTATATGGTACAGCAAACCAACAACCCTGTCTATTGTCTAACCTAGGCCTATATTGAACAGGCAAGGGAACATGGGAAAAAATGGTGTGTGTCACCAAAAGTGCCTCCATGTTGCTCCACATAGCTTATCATACTATCAATAAAGTAAATGCAATCTAATAAAAAAAATAATTGCCTCATTACAAATAATTAAATAATATTAACAATTACGATTGTACATGCAGTAAGTATGCAGGAGTAAAAAAAGCATTTTATCAAAACTAACAGAAATGGCTCCGACATTCAGGTCTTCATCACTCTCTCTAACTGTGTCCTCTTCTGTTTTGTCTGCACTGTTCAGCACAGTCTGCTCTCCTTCTGCTGCTTTTTCACTGTTACTTTTTTTGTCCGCTTTCTGACTGGCAGATGCTTCACTCTGTTTTTCTTTTCAGCCTCCGTGTTTTCCTGACTGTGTCTTTTTTGTCCCCTCATCATCTTGTTTTGTCTGACTCTGTGTGTCTCCTCTCGCCACCTCCTTCTCTATGATCATCAGAGGAGACTTTCTCAGGACAGGCTCAGACTAAAGGACCCTCCCTCCCACATCCAAAACACTTCACCATCCCCGAGTTCACAAACACAATATATTCAAAATCATCAACTTTCAGATTAAACACAAGATAGATTTCCTCATCTTTCTTATTGAGGCTCATGTGAACCTGCCATCTGTATGAAATGACGTGTTTCAGCAGCGGTCATTTACAATCGGCCAGCAGCTTTCTGATTGTGGAAAATATCTACCCATACCTCGACAGTTCCCTTGACAACACATCATTGCTAAAAAATGGCACATTGTTGGATATAGTGACTTGTTTAGCAGGTGTAGTGAGAGGATACATCGATAGAAACGTATTGTTAACAACAATGCCAGTTTCGGTTACTTTATTCACTTTCTCAATATGATCAACAAAAATCACCACCGCAGATTGAATTCTGCTGTGACAACAACTTCTGCCACTGCCAGACTGCAGTCCTCCACCGAACAAGGGAAACCAGGTGAGATCTTAAAACCATGTTTCCTGCTGAGTTTGGTGAAACTCGATACCGGCGTTTCGCTGGCCGCTCGCGAAAACCACCCCTCCCTCCCCCCTATACACCAAACCAGTAACACCTAACAAAACTACAATACACACTATTTACAATAGTGTGTATTGTAGCTTGGCACGCTCACTCCTTCTACTCAGAGAGGGAGAGAGAGAGAGAGAATAACCTCTTTGATGTAGAAGCAGTGAGAAAGAAGCTATATTGATTATCAATAGTATGCTAACATGTCCAGAGGGCGTGGGGCAGAGAGAGAGAGAGAGAGAGAGAGAGAGAGAAGCTCAGCATGTGTCTTTTAACACATAGAGCGGTAAACAAGCCCACATAATTCTGCTCACACCACAATAAAAACATTTGAATCTTAAAGCTAATCATTTATTTATAAGATCTGTGGAAGGAATAAAGGCACAAAATAATAACAGTAATTACCATATACAAGATGCTTTTCAACCCAGAAAGTCCACTACATTCCTGTTAGCCATCGTTTCTTCCTACATTGTTCCTATATTAACATGCATACACACACACAAATCTTAACACACAAACATCCATGCACATATACAGTACATGCACATATATATGCCTCACATTGTAATGACGCAACACTTACAGACTCACATACACACAACAACATACACACACGCACACACACACACATGAACATGAACATATACACAGCGCTAGGCCTATTGGGCAATTCATCTGTCTGGAGCTGTGGCTTATGAAAGGTCAACCGATGAGTTATGGCCCAAACTCCTGGTCCAAACGACCTCTGTGTGGGTGGCAGTCCAGTGATGTAAAACGTGTGAAAGTGCATGCGTGTGTGTGTGTGTGTGTGTGTGTGTGTGTGTGCATTAATCTGTATCTTTGGGTGTGGGATTTGATTTTTGTGTTTTTTGCACCAGTTGTGTTTGTGTGTGTGTGGTCATGTGTGTGTGTGTGTGTGTGTGTGTGTGTGTGCATGTGTGTGTGTGGGTGTGTGCGTATGTGTAGCAGAAAAGGTGTGTAGCAATGAAAGACAAATGGTAAAAAAAGATGAATCAGACAGGAAAGTTTACAAGAACGGAAGCAACAGAGGAAGAGGGAGAAAAGGAGGGAGAGAAAAATAAAACCTCATGAGGACCAGAGGAATGGAGAAGATGGAGTGGAAGAGCAGAAGAGAGGTCAGGAGAGTGATAGAAGGACAGATTAGAGACAATAGACTGACACAGGGGCAATGTGACTGATGCCAGATAGAAAAGATATAGGAAATGTGTATGACTTTGTGTGTATGTGGGTGTGTTTCATGTCTTCATGCTTATATATATATATATATTTCTATATATATACATACATTTATTTGGTTGTAGCACAAGGAATATATGCGGCTATATGCTGGTGCATGATTGGCTGAGGATGGGAGCTATGGTTGGCACAGTAATATTTCCGCAGAAGACCGTAAAACAGTGGGCCTGGGGCGCAGGCAGCATCTGCCCCGTAGCTCTTGCCAACACACACTCACTTACACACACACACACACACATGCACACACACACACACACACACACAAACACATGCACGCACGCACACACTCACACACAAACACATATATGGAGTTTAATTTTCACTCTAAAGTATTGTAAGTGATTTGTGAACTTGTAGGTTGGTATTTCTTGCAGAAACAACGCAGTCTCACATCAAAATGTGTAATAGCAACATTGGTCCACAGCACAAAACGTATTTTCATGCTCTAAAATTGTGAGATGGCTCCGTTTTTTTGGCCTATTCTTTTCATGTCACGTGACTGTCAAGCCAAAACAAACAAAATGGCTGACATTTCTTTTAATGCTATATTTTAAGATAGTTTTGGCACTTAACTAACAGCACGTGGCACGTAACTCTCAACCCATTGAGCCAACAAGCTTCTTGCTCGTCACCCTGGCCGAGCCAAGTGAAACCAACACAACGTGAGAAAGACCTTCGCAACCTCAATAAAAGCTCTTGAATTAAGTGATCGCTACCCTCCTTCTCGCCGGAGACGTGCAAAAACCTCGGCCTGACTCTACAAACAAAGTCCCCCAGCAGATGCCATCTGAGACCATCTCCAATCAAGGTAATCGCTCCGGTTTATAGGGATGTTCATCTATGGTTCCACTGTCAAACGATTGTAGATTCCAAACCTCAGCTGTGACAAAACATCAACTAAGATCAAATGGAATCAGCAAGCAAAACCCAAAGGTCTGCTTGGGGGACACTTGAATATACTGTCTTAAAGTGCTGTCTCAAAAGGTGAGCAACTTGAAAAGTTGTTTACAGACTCAAATCTGGACATCCTGTGTCTTTCCGAAACTTGGTGTCCTCACAATGCCTGGGTACAATTATTTCAAAAAACACAGAAAAGTAGGGAGGGACGGCGGGCTTCTCATGTATGTGAAAGTTAATTACAGTTTTTTCTGAATGCTTAAGCGCTAATCATGTTCTTGTAGCACAATTTCTAAAACTATTAATACATATAGCAAAACCACTCACTGAGTTAGCCAAACTAAAAGCACAAATACTGCTTTGCACTCAGTTTGTAATTTTGTAACACACACTTTGCAAAACTGTAGGCACAATTCACTGCACAGCACTCTTTTTGCAGAACTTTAAACACAACTCGCTGCTTACACTCAATTGCCAAATTTCCAAAACACTCCTAGCAAAATTATACACATGTATGGCTATTATTTACACTATTTTGCCAACTGTCTGGCACACTTTCACATGTGAAAACAATTTTAGAGAATTAGTTCACTTTGCAATCAGCCTAAGCACTATAAATAAGCCACAGGTAAGCTGTCTGTGTGGAGTACAATGGAAGGAGCAAGAAGAGTAAGAATCAGAGGAGGCCGAGGAAGAGGACGTGGAGGTGAAGGAGTTGGAGGAAGAGGACGTGGAGGTGAAGAAGCGAGAGGGTTAGAGGAAGTTAGAGGAAGAGGACAAGGAGGAGCAAGAGGAGGACGAGGAGGGGGAAGAGGAAGGGTAAGAAGAAGAAATAGAATAACTGATGACATCAGAGCAACAATAGTGGACCATGTCATAAACCATGGAATGACCCTGAGGGAAGCTGGCCAACGGGTTCAGCCTAATTTGAGCCGCTACACTGTAGCGAGCATCATTAGGACATTTCGAAATGAAAATCGGTAAGTACAGTCACATTGCACTAAGATTTGTAGCACTGCCCTACTCTAATGAGAAACACAACAATACCATACATGCAAAAATTCTGAAATTGTTACTTTACAGAATTGCTAGACGTCCAGATGTTGGGGGCAGAGGAAGAATGTTCACTCCAGAGCAAGAGCCCCATATAGTGAATATGGTGATTGCCAATAACGCAATAAGACTACGCGAAATACAGCAGCGTATAATTGATAATGACACCATCTTCCAAAATATACGCAGTGTGAGCATGTCAGTACTAAGTCGTGTACTTGCCCGCAACAGAATAAGGATGAAACAAATTTACAGAGTTCCTTTCGAAAGAAATAGTGAACGTGTGAAGCAACTGCGATATGAGTATGTGCAGGTAAGCTATAGTGTCATTGGTTCTGAATTTCGAAGTGCATAGGCTACTGTAGTGCTGTGTATGGGCCTGATGTGTTGCATTTGTTTTGTCTTGTCCAGAGAGTAATGGAGCTGGAGGCAGATGGGGCCATGGGACACGAGCTGCTCTTTGTCGATGAGGCAGGTTTTAACCTCAGTAAAACAAGGAGGCGTGGTAGGAACATTATTGGACACCGTGCAATACAGTTTTTTACGATTGAATAAACACTAAAATCTAAAGTTTTGCCCAATTATCAAAACCTTACACTCAAGGAGCAAAACTTGGCCCCAGATTTGCACCACTGTAAGCACAATGAGTCCGTTCACACTTTGTGCAAAACAATACACACAGTGATTTGAAACACTAACACACACGTCTATGCATTAGACACAGAAGTATATCAAGATGTCACTTCCTTGCAATTCTAAAGCACTGACTGTCAAATTACCACACCTATGAGCCAGTTGATTGAACACTGCCATCAGGTGTGCAAACACAAGATTGCTTAATTGTAGACACACCAATCAGGTTTAAGCACTATAAAAATGCAGCAGGTGAGTTCACCAAACTTAACCAAAATGGAAGGAAGAGGAAGAGCAAGAGTGAGGATGAGAGGGGGAATCGGAGAAGGAGGAGAAGAAGGAGGCAGAGGCCGTGCCAGAGGCCGTGGCCGAGGAAGAGGAAGAGGAAGACTTCAAGCAGGAGGAGGTGAAGCTCAAAGGAGAAGAGGTCCAACTTTAAGCAATGAAATTCGCGCAACTCTTGTGGACCATGTTGTGAACCATGGATTGACGGTGAGGGAGGCTGGACTGAGAGTCCAGCCAAATCTCAGCAGATTCACCGTGGCATCTGTCATAAGGGCATTCAGACTGGAAAACAGGTAAAAGAATTACCTGTTTACAGCTTCTTACTGTATGCACCCCATATCAGCACTTTTGATACCCCTTCCTGTGACATTTTACAGTAGGTTACATGTATTTTGTTCTACATAGGATTGAGGGTCGAGTACAACGAGGAGGAAGGGCTCCCATTTTCACACCACTGCAGGAGAGGGAGATTGTGAATATGGTTTTGGCAAATAATGCCATCAGGCTTCGTGAAATCCAGGCCAAAATTATTGAAGACCAAATCATCTTTCAGAATGTGAATCAGGTCTCTCTGTCCACCATAGCTCGTATCCTGAAGGCACATCAGGTACAAATGAAACAGATGTACCGAGTGCCTTTTGAGAGGAACTCAGAGAGGGTCAAACAGCTGCGGCATGAGTATGTGGAGGTATGTATTGTTCATTTTAGCACTCTGATGTTGCATACTGCACACATAACCTTTTTTTACATGTAAATGTACTGTACACTAAATCTATGCTGAACTACACAATCTTGTATTTCACTGTATTTTAGAGAGTTTTACAAATGGATGCTGAGGCCATTCAGCATGAGTTCATCTACATAGACGAGGCGGGGTTCAACCTCTCAAAGGTCAGAAGGAGGGGAAGAAATGTAATTGGCCAGAGGGCAATTATTAGTGTCCCGGGGCAACGTGGGGGTAACATCACCCTTTGCGCGGCAATCACCCAGAATGGGGTCCTCCACCGCCATGCCAACATGGGTCCGTATAAAACACCTCACATCCTTACATTTTTGGACAGAGTATACAACCTCACAATCATAAATAACATGCAGATCCAATACGTTGTCATCTGGGACAATGTTTCATTCCACCGCTCTGGTCTGGTTCAGAACTACTTTACGCAGCACCCACATTTCACAGTCCTTTTCCTGCCACCATATTCTCCATTTCTTAACCCAATTGAAGAATTTTTCTCGGCATGGCGGTGGAAGGTTTACGATCTGCACCCCCTGGCTCGGGTAGCCCTCATTCAGGCCATGGAGGAGGCCTGTGACCAGATTGAGGCCACAGCCATACAGGGGTGGATACGGCATGCACGGCGATTCTTTCCCCGCTGTCTTGCAAATGAGGATATCGCCTGTGATGTGGATGAAATTCTCTGGCCAGATCCAGCTAGGAGAAGAGACCAACAGTAGCAATTTATGTGCTGTTTTCTTTTTTGGGGGGTTCTTTTTTTGTACAGGATAAAATGTTATGTTCATGAAAACTTTTTTCGCCATGTTGGCTTGAGTATATGTAAAAAAATAAATAACATTTTCAACAGCATTAGTCTTGTGTCCTGTGTGGTGTCTACAGTAATGCATACAAGTGTTCACTGTGTGTATTGTTTTGCAAAAAGTGTGAGAAGACATTGTGTTTACAGTTGTGCAAATCCGAGCGATGTTTTGCAAATTCACTGTGTGCTTCACCCATACTACTCTATGCACTTAGAAGCAGAATTAGCCGAAAGTGTTTAAGGTTTTCAACAGCAGAGTGTAACTGGTGCAAACAGAGTTAAGTCATATGCAACGTGTGTGTTTCATATGGTAGAAAAAATATGGTTTTGATAAGTTAGTGTATAGTTTTTACAAGAGTGGTTCATTTTGCAAAGGAGTTAAGGTGTTTTGCTAATTGGGTATGTGGTTGTGCTATTCGTGTGTTGGGTTTTGCTAAACAAAACAAAACAATCAAAATTGTGTTTATTCAATCGTAAAAAACTGTAATCAATGTCCCAGGACAACGTGGTGGTAACATCACCATGTGTGCAGCTATCAGCCAAAATGGTGTTGTTCACCATCATGGACTTGGACTGGAGGACATCGCATGCGATGTAGATGAGATTTTGTGGCCAGACCCAGAGAGACGGCATGATGTAGGCTGATTGTCTTTTTTTTGTGAATTTATTATTTTGTGTTCTGTGCTGTGTCTTTGTTTTGACGAGTGTGAATAAACACCAATACTTGAAGTTTGGATCCCTGTGTGTTTACAGAACTATGACAAAAGTATGACCTCAAACTGACCTAGCCTACCTTGTGCACAGAGAAAGCAAAAGCCAAATGTGTTTTGTATTCATACCATCAGTGTGTAGTTGGCACATTATGTGCTTAGTAAATGATGGCATGTGTTTACTGTTTGATACGAAAACACCATTTTTACTAAGGTGTGAAGAGTTAATCAAGCTGTGTTCGCTTTTGCAAGAGAACTATAACGTTTTGATAATTTGGTGAAAGGTTTTCTCATTTGTGTGTAGAGTTTAGCAAAAATAGCCAATGTTGCAAAAAATGTGCTTATGCATTCAGAAAAAACTGTAATATAATAATTAATAATTAAATGCAAACAAATTGATATCAAATGTGAAACTGAAATTGAACGTCTTGCCTTAATTATTAGTTTGTCCCTGCAAATGTCTTTAAATGTTATTGGTGTGTACAGACCACCCTCATCTGGTGTGACGTTTTCTGATCATTTTAGAAACCTGCTGAAAGAGTTGGACACAAGCAAAGAGTGTATTGTTTTTGGTGATTTAAATCTAAATTGGGCTGCAAACGGACAACCAAACAGAAGCTGAACAAACTTACAAATCAATGTGATCTAACTCAATTAAAAGATGGCCCTACCAAGTTAATAACCTCCTCGAAAACCCAAATTGATCTAGTTTTTAGTAACAAGCCAAAGAGAATAACAAAATCGTTTAACCTCCTTACTGGGCTGTCAGATCACAATATATCTCCAGGAAATTAACTAAAAACAGATTTGTTTACCATAAAAACCAAAGGCAATATTAATACAGAATACCAACAAGAAAAATGTATGAATTTGATGAAGAACATAAACAAATTGATTGGGAGTATCTTTTATCTACTGAAGCGTTTAACAGATACAATAAATAGCATTAAAGAAAAAATGTGGTAATTGTTAAAAGTTAAAAGTTTGAAAATTAAACAATGGTCATAAGAAGAGCAATCTTCCGTGGCTGAGTGATCAGTTATGGAGCCTGATGAAAAAACAAGATGTTGCTCTGAAAACTGCCCTGAACTCTGGACTAAGACTGACATACAGTATATGGAACTGTAATTAATTAACCTAAAGAAATCTCATGAAAGCCAGAATTAAAGACACATCTCTCACCAATGTAATCTACCCCTTTTTTAATATTACAGAAGTTCCTGAAAAGAAACAAGATAATAATTACTCTGAAAACTGCTAAGGCCTTCCTACTGTATGCCCTGAGGTAATGACCCAGATGTATGCTGATGACACCGTTATTTATGTGCATGCCAGAACAAGACAGCAGGTGGCGCATACGTTAACGGCAGCCATGTCTAGCATCTCTGACTGGCTCACACAATCTTGTCTCATTTTAAATATTAGCAAGACCGCATGCATGTATTTCTCAATCAGCAAGAAGGAAGTCCATCATCCTGATATCCTTGTTCAGGGTGAAAAGCTCCAAATTGTTTCAGATATTAAATATCTTGAGATAATCATTGACACCTGACCTGAAAAGCAAGTAAAAAAGCTAATTACTACAGCCAAACCGAACCTGTATGATTTTTCCACGTGTCATACTGTATCACCACTTGGTCCCTTTGGGAAAAAACATTCTCAAGTCGACAAAAAGCCAACTTAGGTATCACCACTGTCATATCATTTTTAAAGTCTGAGTAAACCAAAGGGAAATATGTGTTACAGTTTGTCACACTATAGAAAAATGTGTTATTAACCACCAACCCAAATTTGAATGAATAAAGAAGTCGCCATGTATATACAATTAGGATTCAAAATCATTAAAAAATAAGCATTATTCTCAGCTCTGAGAGACTGGGGGCTACAGACAACGGTCTGTTATGTCATCATGTACCCTTTAAGCCCCGCCCATAAATTCTGAACACGAATGAAACTCCACAATTCAACATTAAATGGTTATACAGTCTTTTATATGTTTTCAGCAATGACTTTCTAACGTGTGTAATGTGTTTACAAACAAATCTCAGAATTTTCAAACCAGCCGTTTTTAAAGGTGCACTGTGTAGAATCTACTGACATCTAGCGGTGAGGTTGCAGATTACAACCAACTGAATACCCCTCCTCACCTCTCCCTTTCCAACGATGTAGGAGAAGCTACGGTGGCCTGTACTGGCCTGTAAAGGCCCTGACACACCAAACCGATGTCAAAGAACTAGCGGCGACAAAGGCCGCTAGTTCCATCACCTCACGTCACCTGTGTCTTGGCCAAAAAGTTGCACTTAAGATTTACTTTATTAATCCCACATTGGGGAAATTCATTTATCACTCAACTTTTGATGGTGGAGTGACAGGCTGCCACATAGCGGCGCCAGGGAGCAGTTAAGGGTTCGGTGCCTTGCTCAAGGGCAACTCGGCAGCGCCCAGGAGGTGAACTGGCACCTCTCCAGCCACCTGTCCACACTCCGTCCTGTGGTCCGTGCTGGTCTTGAACCGGCGACCCTCCGGTTCCCAATTCAAGACTCTATGGACTGAGCTACTGCCACTGGAACACACCGCAAAGACTACAGCCAATGGCCAACTAGCATGTACGTTCTGCACCTGCGTGAGAGGAAATAACTCTCCATACCAGCAGGTGGCGGTAGTCTGTATTCGTCAATCAAAAAGGGACACCGGAAGACCTAGGACTGTGGATATATACAAACATGAATGCCCTCTTGACGAAAGTCGTTTGCTACTTTGCTAATTTCTGTTTCTCTTCTCGTGCGCTGATTTGCTTAAGCTGAACAGCCAATCAGAGTGATTTCTCTCACCGACAGCCTCCGTCCACGATTCAACATGCTGAATCGTCCGGAAAAGCCGCCAACGAGGGCGACTACTGCCAACGGTGCAGGACAGACCGCAAAAACTAGGGCCACAGACGCTCACCGACGGCCTGACTTTTGCCAACGGCCGACCGTCGGCCCGGTGCAATAAGCAGTGGACAGAGTGTGCATTCACAACCTATCCAGAAGTGCTGTGGCGATGGAATCAATCAAGCGGAGCAGGAGCAACACCAGGATTTTCGGAGTTTTCACTTTCATCATGGCCACGAGTGTGAGCTCAAAAGGCACCACAGAACATTACAGTCTTTTATTTTAGACAGGATGTGCCTGTTTTTGTCTACCTCCTCATTACGCTTCAACCTGCCTGGATCCATGCTGATCCTGATCCTGCTGTTTGAAAAAAGAGGCAGAGAAAGCAAAATATAGCATTGGTGTCACTGCATGCGGTTAGCCAAGCCTTACTAAACCAGCTCCTTGAAAAAAGCTGAGTATATTGTCTTCCTTGTCTTTGGATTGTTGAATTACTATTTCAGGCTGATTAGGTCCAAGCTCTTTGACTCTTGCAATATCTTAAGCTTGTTAACCACAGACCTTATTTCAGGCATCTAACCAAAAACCCATACAAAAGAAATGTTGATTTCGAGACAAGAGAACCAGAAGTGCCAAAATGCTAATGGTTTCTGGGTTTTAGGACTCATTCCTGCACCGCTCTACGGGCAAAGATTCTTGTGCCCCAGGCCTGAAATGAGTATGTGAGTCACGTTACGTACATTACATATTTGCCGATCTTTGCCCATTCGTGACTTTCAACTTCAACTTTAAACAATATTTTGAATCTACATTTTATTTGCAGAGTATACTCACTATACTCACTATTCACTAACTATAATATTTACCTTGCTCATTTAAAAAGATATACATTTAAACATTTTTATGTCAATGAACATCTTCTTGGAGAGTGGTGGGGCGGTGCCCTAGAACACTACTGATCAGCCACCGCTTATTTCTATGATTATTTCGAGTGCGGAATCAGTTGTAACCAATGAGTTGTGTGTGCACTTTTATCAAAATGAAGTTGTAATGTATTCAAATAAAAATGACACAATCACAAATATTGTTGTATTTGTAGAAAGAGTGCAAGTTGGCAGTTGTTTGTGTATTTATTCTTAAATGAAGTTACACATGTGAGAATCACGTTAGAGATTTGCAAACCCCTTCACAGATTTACAAATCTTTTCTGCAACTTCAAATACCAACCTACAAGTTCAACTATGTTTTTTCAATTACAACAATTCTGACTACACATGAATTCAGGGCCGTTTCTGACCTTCTGGGGGCCGTAAGCCACATCCTACTTGCTCACCCCCCTCCCGCCCACATACGACTTATCGAACCCCTTTCTCAATTTTCATATATATATATATATATATCATTTTTGCAGAATTGTTGCACAAAAGCTCAATTTTAACACATTTTGAGATTGATCTAAGGATCAAAATTACTGGACAATTTTACAAAAAAAGTTGATGTATTTATTTGTGTTTTAAAGGGGGGCCCCCTCGTGGCTTAGAGGGCCCTAAGCTGTCGTTTATACGGCTTATAGCTAGAAACGGCCCTGCTTGCAGTACTTTAGGGTGAAATTAAACTCCATGTATTTTTTATTTTATTTTTTATTATTATCTTTTTTTTAATGTTTATTTATTATTTATTTTCTGAGTGCTTGTCTATGTTATATGTTTTCTCTTTTTCTTCTTCTTTTTCCATGTGTATGATGTTGTGACTGTTATGTTGTCTATGTCTCGTGACCTTCTTTCATGTGTACATGTAAATGTACAGACACGTGGTGACTTTAAAAATAAAGTAAAAAAAAGAAAAGAAATTAAACTCCATACACACATTGACTGTGGCCCACACGCACACACACACACACACACACACAGTTATAAATGAAAAGAGCATGATTAATTTCTCTGTCTGTTTATTAGGGCTTAAGGGACAAATAGAGAGACGGAACTTGCATGTGCATGCACACACACACACACACACACACACACACACAATCACCTACATGCGTTAATACACACAGACACACACACACCACATAGAAACACATTCACACAAGAATAAACACACACACACACATCCATCAGGTGTGTCTAATGAGACACATACAGATGTGTCATAACAGGTAAACTAAGGCCGCTCCAGCGTACTTTTTTAGGTTTAACAACACATTATTTTCATCCGCTCTCTCTGACACACACACACACACACACACAGATGCTAAAAAGAAACTCCTCATGGGAACTATTCTCCTCCACTTTGGAGGAGAGGAAGGTCAACCTCCATACAGCTCAATTCCATGTCCTCCAATCAAATCACTCTTGTTGAAAATATGAGCTTTAGCTTGGCTGTCTGGCGCAGGTTAATGTACCTCTGGCATAGTCCAGCACACAGAAACCCTCCTGGAATGGAACAAGGGGCCGCAGTCCATCACTGAATCCTGCACACCATCCTCATCCACCTTAACACCAGCTTCATACTGAAATGTCTTCCTGTTTCCTGGTTACTGGTTACTGTGGACATGTTGGCCATCCCGCTGCTACTCTGGAGTACTGTGCTTGCGAGGGCATATGGGAATGTCTTATTTGCATATGCTTTATTTGCTTTCATTCTTTCATTTTCAGTGAATTATTTTACATTTTTAAGGAGAAAGAAAATACCGTAAGGTTTATTATTACACAGTGTTACGTATTTTGTATTGTTTCATTGACATCTGGAGTTAAAATTACTAATATCATTTTTAAAAGAAGGAATCTCGATATCCAAAGCACACTTCCACATACTTCTGTTCTGGTCTTATATAGGATACGATGAAGAATCATACGATGAGGAAAAAGGTTGCAATGGTTGTGAACAAAAGGGAAATTGCAGAGGAAGAAAGGGCAAGAAAATGCTGAGTAAGAAATAAAATGAAACAGGGGAAGGAGGGGAGCAAAGAGGGAGGAAAAAGGGATTGAAGGTGAGGTGATTAGAGATGTAAATATAGTGGAATGGAGGAGAAGCAGGAGGAGAGGTTGAAGGTTGAGTGGTAGACAGACAGATCACAACTACGCTGAGGCTGGTCGACAGCTGTGAGAGCAGAATTTGATACTGCGGCACTGGCACATTAACGCACACACACACACACACACACACACACACACACACACACACATGAATGCAAACACAAACGCACACACATACACACACACACACACACACTGCAAACACACACAGGGTGTGTGCACACACACACACACACACTGCACACACACACACACACATGCACACACACAAACACACACCCACCGTGTGTGCACACACAAACACACACACACACACACACACTGATATGCACACAGAACATTAGACACACAAAGACAGACATAGAGTTACACACATATATTGGGCACACACAATATGCCCACACTATCCACAAGAGCCACATTACACATTAAATATTAATGATGGAAGCAATCAGCAAAAATGGAGAAGAGGGGAAGAGAGAGCAAAAGTAAGACAAAGAGAGAGAGAAAAAAGGGATAGAATAGGAAGGAGAGGTGGCTAATGGTAACGATTGATTCTGCAGAAAGGAAGGAGAGCGATGAAAGGAGGAGATGTATACTGTCAGTTGTGGAGGGAGATATAAACTATCAGGGATATAATATTTCCATTAGACTCGCGTTATCTACAGTCTGATCAGCCAATAGAAACTGGCTGTTCTGTGGTGTTCAGTAGTGTTTTGTCCACCCATTCATTTTATATATATATATATATATATATATATATATATATATATATATATATTGGTTTCTTCTTGTTTTGTGTGTTTTTTTTGGTTTCTTCTAGTGTGTGTATGTGTGTGTGTGTGTGTGTGTGTGTGTGTGTGCGTGCGCACACACATGGTTGTGTTTGTTTGAGTGTCTGTCTGTGTGTGGGTTAATACCAAATGATTAAGCACAAACATTCAAGTGGGTTTGTTCTCTTAGCATATCTCTGCCCCTAAAGAGGCTCAGGTAATAACACCATTCATCACCTGCCTGTGTGTGTGTGTGTGTGTGTGTGTGTGTGTGTGTGTGTGTGTGTGTGTGTGTGTGTGTGTGTGTGTGTGTGTGTGTCTGCGTGTGTTTTGTCAGAAAGGTCACAGGAGTTAGCGGAGACACAGGAGGTATCTCTTCACCACAGGAGTTTAATCAAAAGGAGAATACACCAGCACGCACACACGCACACACACACACACACACACACACACACACACACACACACACACACACACACACACACACACACACACACACACACACACACACACTAACATAAATGGATATTCACCACATACACATGCACAAACATGCAAACAAACACAGAAATGGACTATAGCACTGAAACCAAACAAAGAGGTGCCATCTTTGTTTGGTTTCAGTGCTATAGTCCATTTCTGTGTTTGGTTGAGCGACACCAGAGACACGGAGGACATGAAATTCAGTCGGGTACACACATTAGCGCACAGCGGTGGCTACTCGCTAACCAAGAGCGGAAAAGCAGGGCAACACGACACGTAGGCAGGTGTGAGTGGATGCAAACACATAATCAACTGAGATCACCGGCAGTTTATTAAACACTTAATGTGTGCCCACATGTGTCTCTACCGTCATGCTTGAAACATAATTGCATTCTATTAGTGACAGTCCCCACTTCTCTTTGCCGAAGAGTGGATGTAATACTCACTGTAATAATTAGAGTAACTAAGGAGAATATTTCTCCATGCCATATTTTCACAATACTTTACACTAATACGTTAGTGTGGTTTGTAACCTGACAGCACCATTGATGTTGAAGTGGATCAGAGTAGATGACATTAAATGAAAAATGGAACAGAAGAACATTCCCGATTAATATCAATTTGCTCATTGTCTGATGATAATATCACTTATTTCCTTTGGTTAGAGTTGAAGTGGTTCAGAAGCATCTGGTAGAGCCCTCCACTATAGCATTATCTCTCATTTCGGAGCTCGGCTCATTCACTTTATAGCATCGCTGTGATTTATTCGCATCACATACCTCGGAAAATGCCCACAGTTTGCCTGACTCACTGTTGATTTCTGTTTCACATGGTGTCCAATAATATGAGCTCATTGCAGCCCACTTCAACCGCTCTGCCACTCAACAACTTCATATTTGTGCAGATGTCACCAAACCCCAAACACAGCCAAGTATACAATTGAATTAATACGATTGAATCCAGCGCTACCTGCTACAAAATCATTTAGAAAACTCTTGTCCTCTGCCTCTGGCTTGTATTCCCTTTACAATGTGCAACCACATTTCTCTTATTTTATCCTGCAGGCATCTATGTTTTGGAATGAGTCACGTTTTCTGATTTATTAAGTCATATTTAATACAATGTAGTATCCAGTGACAAATAACCATTGTAGTATATAATGCAAGCAGTGTGGTAGGTAAAGCAAGATTAAATTAACAAGTGTTCTGGCCCTTGCCTTTATTTGCCAACAATAATAATAATGTTGACAGCTTCAGCTGTAGTGGGAGCTCCCCAGTGGGCCAGTGTGATTGATATTGTGATGATGAAGGGAAAGTAGAGAAGCCTCCCTGATCTTCATTAACAGTGATTCAGCAGCTTGTTTTTAAACACAATCAGCACTTTCCACAGCTGATGATCGGGTTTTCATTTTTTTCTGTTGCTTTGTTGTTGTTTTTCAGGGATTTTTTGTCTGTCTGGCAACTGTTCAACACTGAAATAGAGACTTTTTTTTGACACGATCAAGGTTTTGCACCGCCTCAAACCAGACTGGTAGCGCCAGGTGATCACAGCAGGTACCATACGTGGTCCCATTATTGTAATGGAGTCAATAGGGGAGGCCATGACAGGCAGGGGTCCATGATCATTTAGCCATGGGGGGCCATGGGGGGCCAAGCTGTATTTCCATGGTTCTGAGGCTCACATCACAGTTCCACGATAGTAGTAGAAGCAAAAGCACCAAGCAAACCAAAGGCCATTAATGCACATTAAAAATCTAAGGTGTTATAGTGTGTATCGTTGGAGAGCAGGGGAGAGCAGAGGAGAGTGGGGGAGAGCAGGGGAGAGCAGAGGAGAGCAGGGGAGAACAGGGGAGAGCAGGGGAGAGCAGGGGAGAGCAGAGGAGAGCAGGGGAGAACAGGGGAGAGCAGAGGAGAGTGGGGGAGAGCAGAGGAGAGCGGGGAGGGCAGGGGAGAGCCACGGTGCCAGGTTGGATATAGAACGTTCCAAGACTTCTCCAGTTCATTATATGACCATCTGACCACCACTGATTTCCTCACTGCTGCACTGATCTCCTCTAATTTTTTGAAATCAATCCTGCTTATTATCCAGGGTAGCGTCTAGCGACTCCCAGGCTTAATAGCCACCACTCGTTTGAGGTCTACCTTGCACCCCCCCCCCCCCGTCTCCCTTCACTTGGTGTAAAAGCCCTGCATGAATGGTAAGGCATTACTGTAAGTAAGAATATGTCAGTTGACTCAGATAAGTGAAACTTGTGTACATGGATGAATGAGGGGGAGGAAAAAGAGAGGTAGTTTCAGAGGGGATGGACGACAACAGAGAGAGAGACAATTGAGAAGTCTCATTCGTAAAAATGAGCCGTGTATAGATAGCAGGAGAGAGGGTAAGGAGAGTCGACTTGAAGAGAGCTTGAAAGAAACAAAGAATCATTAGGGAAATAAGAGGATGCCTTAGCCTGCGTGGGGATTTTTGTGAGTGTGTATGTGTGTGTGTGCGTACGAGCACGGGTGCGCATGTGTGTGTGTGTATGTATGTGTGTGTGTGTGTGTGTTCCATATACATGTAGTATGTTTGCCCTAGCTAGATACGTCCGCTGTCATATTTTTCTCCCAGAACTGACAGGTGGGTTTTAATAGGAGACAGATTGTGTTACGTAGTGTGTGAGTGTGTTTCTGTTGTGTGTGTGTGTGTGTGTGTGCGGCTGTGCATCTGTGGTGTTTGTGTGTATGTGTGTATATATGTGTGTGTGTGTGTGTGTGTGTGTGTGTGTGTGTGTACAAGGCTTTACTTTGATAGGTTCCAATGTGCTGTTTACTTAATGGAATAATACAGGCTCAAACGGTTTGACATTGTTATAAAACGTCGATTTACTATTCTTTCCAGAGTTTTTTCCGATATGTGTAACATTGTACTTTATCGTTATTCGCAATTTGTCACTGGCTGTCGTCTCTGGCTTTCCACGATCGGCTCCAGTGTATTTTCCTACGTTACCCAGAATGACTTTCGCTACGCCCTCTCAACATCAGGAGGCAACATTCTGTAAATTGTACATTTATAAATTGAATAAATGAATCAAATGTATTACAATGATTTGTACAGCAGGATTTATTATTCATTGTGAAAGTAAGCAAGACATTTGGCAGTTTGCTATGATACAACATGCCACACGGCCAGGTGCGTAATTTGCGGGGGGGTTAGGGGGGTCATGACCCCCCCAAAAATCAGATCCAGCTAATATAACCCCCCCAATATCATCACACATAATTCAGAAAAATATGAAATATTGTGTTTGTTTTCTTTATTAATTTGGCAGCAAGATAGTATCATGTTTTAATCATCTGTAATGTACCCCCCCCTCCCCGCCCGCCCACCGACTACTTGGTATGACCCAACCCGTTTTCTTTACCAAACCGAACTATTTCGCGCAGTCGCTGGGATGAATAGTTGAGAAAGTTCATGCTAAATGAATGTGGCGATGAAAAGGACACGGAAAGGCAGCCAGACAACTCTTTTTCATTGTTGGTCGAAAAAGAGTAAAAATCCTGACGAAAAGGAGGTAAATACCCCTATTGTTATACCATGAGCTGTGTTCGAAATCGTTCCCTATCACGGATATAGTGCACAATATAGGGTGCTCGCCATTTTGTAGTGGTGTTTGAATTCTCAGTGGTTCATTTCATGCACTATAAATGAATATTATTGTTCAGATGCGTTCCGCGGTCCATGCTATAGCATGGACCGCGGAACGCATCTGAACAAGGGGGGGGCATAATATCCAACACGTTCTCATCCCAACTCGTAATATACCGACGATTTGTCATCACGCCCCTAGACATCTGATATGACGCAAAAGGTACCCTCCCGCGTCTATGTGAAACGATCTGGGTTCTCATAAACCCGTTCGCGGTGGTAAGAGACGAGCAGAGTCTACAGCGTCCGCTCGCAGAGCAGAGTCTACAGCGTCCGCAGTCTACTGTGAAACAATTCACTCCAAAAAGGGTTATGGTTATAGTTATGGTTATGGTTAGGTTAGGGTTAGCGTAATCTATCACCGTGACCGGGTTATTATTGGAGTGAACGGACGCTGTAGACTCTGCTCTGCAAGCAGACGCTGTAGACTCTGCTCGTCTCTTACCACCGCGAACGGGTTTATGAGAACCCAGGTCGTTTCACACAGACGCGGGACGATCCATCAGGACAAATTGGACCTCTTAACTAAGAAGTCAGTGTGTACACAGTTCATTTCTTTTACACAGAGACGCAAACAGGTGTTTGGTGCTTTTATCTGAATTGCCCAACAATATCTATAGTCTGCTAGTAGTACTATAGTTGCTGGCAGAATAGACGTCAGTATAGCATCCTGTTTCTTTTAGTCAATTCTTATTTTAGCCTAATATGTTGTAAAATACCTTCAAATGTGATTGACAGATAGGCCTTCTTTTGTATTTACATGCTTTTGTTTAGATTTTGTTAGTTTGAACTGGTGATGCCCACCAATATGTGAAATCAGTTTGCCATGTTCAGAATAGAGGTGCAAGCTGCACTCCAGTGTGCCACCCTGTATTGTGTGATGTGTTTGAGAGTTGAATTGTGCATAGTACATTTGCTGCATGTAGGTGCCAATACAGTGATGCAATTGATTAATCTTTAAGTTCTTGTGTTTTTTTTCATAAGATAGTAAACACACACACAAAATCAATTAGGTGGAAGCTGCCACTGTTGGCTAGTGCTTAAACACTGAATTTAACTACTGTGTCATTATGGCATAAATAGTCAAAAAGTAGCCAAAATCAGTAAAAGTATCGCAATGTATTTCTAATACAAGAACGGCAAATTGGCACGTCACCTTTTACACAAGAAAATGATTCAATAAATAAATAAACAAATAAATAAATAAATATGCCGCGAGTTTAACCCCCCCAATGGCAGACCCAAAGTTACGCCCTTGCACACGGCAATCAAAAACGACTGTCCCTTCATGACAACGGCTGTGGGATTCGAGCGCTGGTGACTCGGCTGGGAGAGCTAGCCTGGCAACGCTAACGTTAGCTCGCCGCGGCTACTTTTGGCTTAGCCAGTGGTGCATTCTGGAACACTCAATGGCAGTTTTTCAGTGCTGGATTTCGATCGTGTGCCCCTTGCTTTCCAGGAAAAACTCCCAAACCGAAAAAAGAAACCTTTCACAGAGTTGTAGCCAAGACTTTGGGGAACATTGTGGCATGCAGCTACCGCTGAGGCTAGCACGTTTATGCTCAAAGAAAAAAGGGATATCCAATGAATCGCTGCCAAACTGATCCGGGACCGCATGTCGAAACCTAGATGTATCGGCCATATAGTAAAATAAAAATAATAACTTTCATTTATTTTCAATGGACCCAAGGCCGCTTTACACATAGCAGACAACACAAAGTAAGCAGACAACACAAAGTAAAAAGCTAGCAGAATTCACTCGAGATGATAGGCCTTAGGGAACAGGTAGGTTTTCACTCGTTTTTTACAAGTGTCCAAAGACGCAGCGTTGTGGGTCGTTGCCAGGAGACAGTTCCAGAGGGCGGGGGCTGCCACACTAAAGGCTCTGTCCCGAAAAGTCAACAGGTTGCTGTGGGTAGACCCTGGTGCTGGTGAGCAGACCCGTGTCTGAGGACAACAGATTCTGGGATGGGGTATGGGGGTGAAGGAGATCGGATAGGTACTGGGGGACAAGGGCATGGAGGGATTTGTAGGTGAAGAGTAGGAGATGTGGGACTTGACCGGGAGCCAGTGAAGGTGGATGAGGGTAGGGGTGATGTGCTGCCAGGGTTTGATGCGGGTGAGAACTGAGGCAGTTCTGCATATACTGGAGCCTGTCCTGGGCTTTGTTGCAGTAATCCAGACAGAAGGTGATGAAGGCATGGATGCGGGTCTCTGCCACAGAGGCTGAGAGATGATGGCTGGAGGCTGGAGATGTTTTTAGGGTGGTAGAAAGCAGATTTAATGATGGATTTGATGGATTTGATGTGGGACTTCTGGGGTCGGGCAGATGGAGCAGCCGTCCACCTTCCGTAGCAGCGCCTTGGGTGCCACACCCACAAGCTCTGCTTTATTGCTGTTTAGCTTTAGTAGGTTTGATGACATCCAGAGTTTATTTTGTGCAGGCAGCTGACAAGGGACTGTGGGGAAAGCTGAGTGGATGGTTTAGTGCTGAGGTAGAGCTGTGTGTCATCGGCATAGCAGTGGAAGCTGAGACCGTGGTGGCGGATGATCTGACCATGGGGGCGCATGTAGATTGTAAAGAGGAGGGGTCCAAGAACAGAAACTTGGGGCACACCTTGGTTGACTGGGGCCGTGGTGGAACTGGAAGGTTAAGTATTCAGAAAAAACTGTATTCAATTCAATTATATAGCTTAAATATTTCTATTTATTATTTACTCTTCGCCACTTCTGTTCCTGGTGCCGTCAAACATATCCAAGACACAGAAAACCCCTTGCACATTTAATTAAACTCCTGGAAATGTTGTTTTGTGCAGTGTCTGTGAGTGACGGTGCACACATGCATGCAAAAGCAAGAATGTGTGTCAGAGAAGGAGAAATAATGCACAAATGCTGAAGTGAATCAC
>JAOPHQ010001418.1:722500-732500 GCA_030340625.1 Merluccius polli | reverse complement strand
AGATAGAGAGAGAGAGAGAGAGAGAGAGAGAGAGAGAGAGAGAGAGAGAGAGAGAGAGAGAGAGAGAGAGAGACTGCAGCATCATTTGAGCCCAGCAGCAGTGTAGTCCCGCACAGTGCAGCAGTACGTGCAGGTGAGAAAGACGGAGAGGAGGAGGAGGAGGCGCGTGTGGAGCAGATAATGCGGGACTCTCGGAAAAGACGCATTTCACTTGGTCCATGACTGAAACATGTCTCCCCTGCGCTCACGGGAACTACTCTTACTTATGCTGATGTGGGAATCTTTGATTCATTTTTTTTCTGTGGACCGTCCACTTTAGGTCGGTATGCTGTATCTGTAGTCTGGCCGTGAAGGTTTTGGTGAAAAGGACTCTTGTCTTGTAACTTGCGTGGAGGGAATCCGACGGCTTGGCACGTTGCTTCACTGCGGAGAAAAAAAGCGTAAAATGCAGCAGAGCGAAATTGTAGCTGAAGGTAAGAGAAGCTCGCTCCGAATGGGGAGGTCCGCTGGGCTGCGGAGGTTTAGCTTATCGTCTCCCTCTTTAGGGGATGCCAGTTAATTTCTTTGGCGTCCGGAGCCGGAGAGCCGACAGTTTTTCTTTTGTGTAGTGCTGCATTGCAGTTTTCTAACTGTATAACTGAAATGCCCCCCAAGTGTAATACTGCAATACTTAAGACATTACAAATGACTTCTTTCACTTGAAGAAAAGGCTCCCAAGTGCCACCGGTATATATCTGCTGCAAAGGGGAAAATAAGTGAAAGAGTCAAGTGGATTTATAAGCAGGCGGATGATTTATATATTTTTTCTTTTTCCTTTGATATCTTTGTTCCGTGTCCCAAAACTGTCAGGAGAACACAGTTATAATAGAGATTACTGTAAAGACCGTTGTGGATTGGGAACAGAAACATTAAAGACTTTCAGGCAATTATTCACTTCTGAAGTGGAGCTGCGTCGTGAACGTCGCGTTGCTGCTGAGAGGCTCCGCAGCTCCCGGACAGGTGAGGACATGCTCAGCCAAGGCATCCCGCTGTGTGGAAGAAGGTGAGAAAATTGGACTGAAAACAACATACATAATCGTGGAAAAGAGACAGAGAGAGAGAGAGAAAGAGAGAGCGAGCAGGAAACAACGCCATTGCTCAAGGAAGCAAGTAAGAGGTTGGGGAGTGGGGGAAAGGAGGGGAGGATAGTGGGAGCCATGCGGAGACTTGGTGCAGTGCACTACGAGGCTGCGAGCCTCGTGGCTTTGCTGCTGCTGCAGCTGCTGACTCAGCTGCCGGTTGCAGACTCAGCTCTTCGGTACCGGGTGGCGGAGGAGGGCCCCCCTGACGTCAAGATCGGCAACGTGGCCGCCGACCTGGGCCTCACGGCGGGCACGGGCAACGGCGACGTGACCTTTGCCCTGGAGAGTGGCTCTGAGTATTTTAAAATTGACAATGTGACAGGTGAGCTCACCACAAGCACGCGGCGGATCGACCGGGAGAAGCTTCCTCAGTGTCAGATGATATTTGATGAGAACGAGTGTTTCCTGGACTTTGAGGTCTCGGTGATTGGCCCGCTTCAGAGCTGGGTGGACCTGTTTGAGGGCCGTGTGGTCATAACAGACATCAATGACAACACCCCTTCTTTCCCCTCACCTGTGCTCCAGCTCTCAGTGGAGGAGAACAGACCAATAGGAACCCTATACCTGCTCCCCACGGCAACGGACCGCGATTTTGGCCGGAACGGAATTGATCGCTATGAGCTCATCCAAGATGGCGGTGCAGGGTTGAGTGCGTCGAGACGCACAGCAGGGGGCAACCCTGTGACCAGAGCGGACGCGGCCCCTGGAGACAGGAGGACCAGAACTGGGGAAAATGGAGGAGGGGCTAGAAGCAGCGTGTTTGAGCTGCAAGTTGCCGACACGCCGGATGGAGAGAAGCAGCCGCAGCTCATCGTGAAAGGCCCCTTGGACCGGGAGCAACGAGACTCCTACGAGCTGATCCTCCGGGTCCGAGATGGCGGGAGTCCCCCTCGCTCTTCACAAGCGCTTCTGCGAGTCGCCATCACCGACGTCAACGACAACAGCCCACGCTTTGAGCGAGCCGTGTACGAAGCGGAAATGGCGGAGAATGCGCCACCGGGCACACCTGTTCTCCAGGTCAGGGCGTCGGACCGTGATGTTGGCGTCAACGGCCAGGTGGAGTACGTCTTTGGAGCCGCCACCGAGTCTGTCCGGCGCCTGCTGCGATTGGACGAGGCGTCGGGGTGGCTAAGCGTCCTCCACAGGATCGACAGGGAAGACGTCTCCCAGCTGAGGTTCACGGTGACGGCCAGGGACCGGGGCCAGCCACCGCGCACAGACCGCACCACTGTCGTCCTGGCCGTGCGGGACGAAAACGACAACGTCCCCGTCGTGGAGATCCGGAAGATCGGACGCATACCTGTGCGTGACGGGGCAGCCATGGTGCCAGAGAATGTTCTGGTGGACACGCCGGTGGCCCTGGTGCAGGTGTCTGACCGGGACCAGGGGGAGAACGGGGCTGTGACATGCACGGTGGTCGGAGATGTTCCCTTCACGCTGAAACCGGCAGGAGAAACAGCACTACCCCCCTTACCTGCAGATGAAGCCTTTGATAGGTAAGTCATATATGGACAGGATAGTGCAATGTGTACTGTGTATACTACAGTGTAGCAGTTAAAGAGAAGCAATTGAGCTAGAAATACTTTTCCCACACATTATTGGTTACACATGAACCTTTTAATAATAATAAACATTATTTGTATAGCACCTTTCATACAAAAAATGTGTGTGCTTTACAATAAAGAATTACATGCACCTAGGTCTTCACATAAAATTAGACATAAAACATAAACAAAAAAGCAGGGCGTCCCAGATATTCTTCTGGCTGTTGCTGAGAACCTCCAGTAAACCAGCAGCAGATGATCGCAGTGTACTTTAAGGCAAGTAGTTGAAGAGGGAGTTAGCAATGTAGCTGTACTAGCCCATTAAGGGCTTTGTATATAAGGATGAGGACCTTAAAATCAATTCTAAACGTTACCGGACGCCAGTGCAGAGCCGCAAAAACTAGACAAATGTGCTCTCTCCTCTTGGTTCTGTTAATAGCCGAGCTACTGAGTTTTAAATTAGCTCAAGTCTCTCAGTCGTTTTTTTGGGAGCCCAGTAAAGTGCATTACAGTCATTGAGTCGGCTCAGTTTTTTCAGCATCTTTTTGATTTAGAAATTGTCGTACTTTAGCTATTTTTCTAAGGTGGAAAAACAATGTTATCATCATTTTGTTAATGTTGGAGAGAAGCTCAGATCTGAATCGAAGATAACACCAAGACTTTAACATCAGATTTAATCCAGGGTGTAAACAAAACTTCACGGTGTGAATAGCTACAACAATATGATTGATTGTTGTGTGTGTGTGTTGTTTCTCATTTATCCAAAGGAACAAGAAAAAGTTCTTCCTGCACACCTCAGCCCTGCTAGACTATGAAACCACCAAGGAGTACAGCGTCACCATAGTGGCGGTGGACTCTGGAAGTCCAAGTCTGTCCAGTAACAGTTCCCTGATGGTGCGTGTGGTGGACATCAATGACCATGCCCCAACATTCGCCCAGAACGTTGTGGAGGTCCACTTTGCCGAAAACAATGCCCAGGGTGAAAGGGTGGTGACGGTAGTTGCGACGGATGCAGACAGTGGCAAGAACGCGGAAATCGTCTACTCCTTGGATCCATCCGCTAATGGGGCGTTTTATATCGACGCTGACAACGGGGATATCCGGGCGACCGGAGTCTTGGACCGAGAGCAGCGGGAGAGGTATGAGTTCCGGGTTATCGCCAAAGACAAGGGCGCCCCCTTTCTGCAGGGTTCAGCCACTGTGGTTGTCCAGGTGACGGACCGCAATGACAATGCACCAAAGTTCGTCCAGGAGATCTTCACATTCTACGTCAAGGAGAACCTCCTCGCCAACAGCCCCGTTGGCATGGTTACTGTAACTGACGCCGATGAAGGGGAGAATGCTGAGCTCAGTCTCTTTGTGGAAATAGATGGCAACGAGGACAAGAAGCCGGGAGGGGATGGTGACAAAGAGCAGAATGAGGCATTTTCCATCGAGAACAACACAGGAACCATCTTTTCCTCGGCGTCGTTTGACCGAGAGAGGCTGTCGGCATACACCTTCCGCGTCCGGGCTGTGGATGCAGGAGAACCTCGCAAAACCGCCACCGCCACCGTGTCGCTCTTTGTGACTGACGAAAATGACAACGCTCCCCTGATCATCTCCCCCACCAACGAGTCCTACACCCTCCTGCCTCCAGCCAGCAGTGCCCGCACCATCGTCAGGACAGTCGCTGCCACCGACTCGGACACGGGCCCCAACGCGGACCTCCGGTTTGCCCTGGTCGGGGGAAACCCCTTCCGTCTGTTTGAGATCGGCCAGGCCAACGGGGTGATCACCCTGGCTGAGCCTCTGGAGAGGAGGCACAGAGGACTACATCGCCTGGTGGTCCGGGTCAACGACAGCGGGGTGCCATCGCTGTGTGCCACCGCCCTTGTGCACGTCTTCATCAACGACAGCCTGACCAATGCCACTCTGGTGGATGCACAGGTAGTTATCTTTCTTTCTTTCTTTCTTTCTTTCTTTCTTTCTTTCTTTCTTTCTTTCTTTCTTTCTTTCTTTCTTTCTTTCTTTCCTTCTGTCTTTGTTTTCTTTTCTTCTCGTCAAAAAATGTCAACATGCGAACAGGCAGTATCTGAGGATTTGCCGTTCATTTAACATGTCACATGTCAGATGATGTGATCATAATAACCCTTAATAACCCAGGAAGTTATTCATAGTCATTTTTAAGGATAAGCAGAATAACAACACATCTCAATATTTGGACACAGGTAATGACATTTGATTGGATCTGTTTCATGTGAAGTGGTTCACTGATGCGCTTGTGAATAGAATGAGATGAATGATGGTATGTGAATGCAAAAATGTTGGCTGTTGAGGAAATAATCGTGTCTATATTTGTCCCACATAAAGAAACACGTTTCTCCTCTAAAGGCGATTGGTGATGCCAGCTTCTTTGTAGCTTCTTTGTTGGATCTTACTGGAGTGGTGTCTTAGTCCAGCTTGCTTGCACATGACTTTGTGGTTAAAAGAATATATTGTTTCACTGAAGTAAGTGTTGAAAAGGAAACTGAGGTTGAGGAACTGAAGATTAAGGCAGCAGGTGCATGTCATGACAATAGTGTCTCAAACAAGCAATGTTTTTTTAATAAAAACATCTAGTATATACTAGTGTATATAGTATTAATCAAACTTCAAACAACTTTATCCCAAGTCTATAGATATTGTCTGTAGAAATCTGCAATGTAATGAATTCAGTTTTGATTGAGCGGACCAGAAGCCACAAATGGAAAACTGACAACCTAGGAATTCTTCTTCATTCTTGTTCACGGTGTACGCATTTATCTTTTTCTCATTCTATTTTCATTGAGCAAATCTACAACTTCCAATCTTCGCTCTGAAAAAGGATATTTTAAATTCAAAGCAGGTACTTTCTGCGATGTTACAACAAATATTACTCTTCTTTACTCTGGAAAAAACAATGTTGAAAACAGGTTAATATGTGAAACTAGAGATTATAGAAATTATATCTATCTATACAAATATATAAATGAAATATTATTCCAAAATGTCCTGGCACCTTCACATTGTGTTGCTGTGCAACAGGGTTTCAAAAAGAATAGCATAGAACAGTGGAATTGTAATTCCTCACTCCCATCTCAGATAGTACAGATAGGAACAGGGACAGCATAATACTTTTTGATCTTGAATTGTAGACACCACCAGAGATAAGCTTTGTTTACACCTGATAGACAACGCTCTTTAACTGGCATCAGTTAAAGAGTTGTGCAAGTTAAGATCGCACCATACCGCTCCCTAGTTATCAGTGGAACAATAGACACTACATGTGGAATTAACTACCGTGTGTCTAAATGACGTGTGGCGGTTCATTTCCAACACTGGGGAGTAACATGTCTCAAGCCCCAGCAGATTACAACATGCGCAGTTGAGTTTGTTTGTAGGCAGGAACGCGGTGGGGTAATTGAGTAGAAGTCATTGAGGAGAGAATACTTCCCATCTCATAATGAAGTCAAACCGAGTGGTGGATAAACGCCAGATGTAATTAGGGAAGGAAAGCGTCTGTTCCTAGCGCAGCACTGCTGCAGAGAATGGCTCCAGTCTTTTCTCTCTATGACGGAAGCACATGTTGGAGAATTATCCACAGGGTCTGAGACACAAAGAAAAGGAGGCGTTTTTTGCAGTTTACAGTTGGACGTTTCTTTCCGTTTGGGAAGAAAACAACAGTTGTGGTGTAGATCAAATGCCCGGAGTACATACTTCTGTTTACAAATGTTTTTCCACAATTCACCCACATTCTTGGATGGAGATAAATCACGGGGACGGGAGACGGGGAGAGGATTTCTGTCCTCACAAAACTCAGTTTAGATTGGTCGGGGCCCACAACACCAGACATAATAGGTAACCGCTCTGTGCAAAACCCAGTGTGCTCGCTCTCACATTGTGCCTTAAACGCATTACACCGCAACAAAGACCCGGCCGCAGTTTAAGCTCCGGTCAATAGTTTTGTCATGGGGAAGAAGGCTCTTGTCTGGGACATGCCGTTGGTTTCCCTCAGTGACACATAGCAGGATCCTCGGGGTGCTGAGCAGATGGATGGTGGTGTTAAGCCCTGCCGGAACAAAGCTCCACTAGCGGAGTGGAAGATTCCACTGGGAGTTGAGGATGCGTCAGAGAGGAGCACTCTAACCGGCGAGAGAGAGGAGAGGGGAGTTGGCTGGCGTGCTGTCCGGTCCGAGTGCTGCTGCGCACCGGTACGTGCGCGTGTGTGCACAGGTACGCGCGTGGAAAGGGCTTTTGAGGCACATGGACGTTTAGACATATTGCTCAGTGTCTCAGTGATGCACAAATGATTACACACTAGGCAGGCTGATACAGCTTGGGCTCTTCTATATGCACACACACACACATGCCTGGCTCAACATAGACTACATATTGCTTGCACTAGCTGGTCTTCGCTCTCTTTCTCTATACACACACACACACACACACACACACACACACAACCCAGGCAGGGATGCACTAAGTAAGATAGATGCCCTACAGAATGAGAATGGAATAAAATACTGCAGGCAAAAGCAGAACAATGGGTCAGAGTGCAGAAAGTCTTGTAAAACAACCCAGATGCAGTCAAAATAGGAGAATAGCAGAGAATATTACAGAATAAAGACAATGATGGAGAATAACTGTAAAAGACACATCCGAATGAGTGGAAGAATGACCAACGACACATGCTGACCATGCAATAAAATATAACAATATAACAATATAACAAACAACACAGGGCTTCATTCATGGCTTTGGGGGGAGAGCCATACGTGGAAGTGAATAGTGTGTCGGTGTGTGTGTGTGTGTGTGTGTGTGTGTGTGTGTAACGTGGTATGTGTGAGCCATGTTTAGTAACCAATGCTTGGTAATTAAAAAAAAAATGTTCTCTCTCTGTCTGTCTCTCTGTCTCTCTGTCTGTCTGTCTCTCTGTCTCTCTCTGTCTCTCTCTCTCTGTCTCTCTCTCTCTCTCTCTCTCTCTCTCTCTCTCTCTCTCTCTCTCTCTCTCTCTCTCTCTCTCTCTCTCTTTCTCTCTTTCAAAGATCACCTTGCTGTCTTGTCTTGTGTAGTATTTTTCAAACTATTCATGGGGTTTAACCTTGACAGGCTGAACAAGATAACTAAGGACTGTTTAATACACCACTGCCATGGTAAATGAGCAAAAAACTGCCAGAACTGATGGTATATGAGTGCCTGCATGTACTTGAGTGAGTGTGTGTGTGTGTGTGTGTGTGTGTGAGTGCAATATTCTGATGCGTGACCTTATCCCACGTCACTAGAATGTCTGCATTATATTCTCATTGTCTCTGACAAACAGGGTTTTATATGCGGTAATGGCTCTGTTTGTGCTTCAGAAAAAACACTTTCCACAAATTATTTCACAAATGATTCTTTTATTGGCCTATTGTTTGCATATGTGTGGGTGTATTCGCTCCTTATCATATTGGGCAATATTCCATAGTTTGTGTCTGGTTTCGAGAGCCATAATGATGCATCTGATGCATCTTAATATGCATCAGCATTTCAGAATTCATATCCTCACTCATATTGTATTCTGTGCAAAATGATTATATATTAACATCATTCAAAAGCACACTTAAACCTCCAAATCTACTTCCGACTTAAGACAACTTTTAACTATAATTTACTTTTAACGAATACCAAAAATAAAACGTGTCGTTAACAAGTCCAAATGAAAGCGTTAACCCAACACAGGACAAAGAGCCAAGGATGGTAGGACAGATATTAACACATCGTACATATATTAACACATAGGACAGATATTAACATATAGTACAGATATTAACACATAGGATAGATATTAACACATAGGACAGATATTAACATATAGTACAGATATTAACACATAGGACAGATATTAACATATAGTACAGATATTAACATATAGTACAGATATTAACACATAGGACAGATATTAACATATAGTACAGATATTAACACATAGGATAGATATTAACACATAGGACAGATATTAACATATAGTACAGATATTAACACATAGGACAGATATTAACACATAGGACAGATATTAACATATAGTACAGATATTAACACATAGGACAGATATTAACACATAGGACAGATATTAAGTTAACATATAGTACAGATATTAACACATCGTACATATATTAACACAGTACAGATATTAGCACATAGTACAGATATTAACACAGTACAGAAATTAACACAGTACAGATATTAACACAGAGTACAGATATTAACACATACTACAGATATTAACACAGTACAGATATTAACACAGTACAGATATTAACACACTGTACAGATATTAACACATTGTTAAATTGTATAAATATATTTATACAAATTAAATTATTATAGTACAGATATTAACACAGTACAGTTTTAACACAGTACAGATATTAAGACATTGTGGCTACATGGTAACTAGTGGTTACATTCAGTGGCATGCATCAAATAAAGAAAAATCAAGAAAATGTAATAATTCATCCTGCATCCTAAAACACGTATTCATCAAGGCAGTGTTGGACAGCTGAACGACATACAATCTCTTTCCAGGGTCTGTAGACACAATTTATATCCTATTATCCTGTTATTATATTTTTTCCCATCAATAACATATAGACATACAATTTGGTGCAGCTGTGAATTAAATTACAGCCCAATTGAGTATTAAAAACCAGTGAGATTTACTTCAGCCAGCATCATTCATTGTGTTGTCAGATTTGTGAAATCTTTACAGTGCAATACTACGCATGCTAAATAAACTAATTGCAAATCCCTTAGCAAATCCATGCCTCTGCCATCATTGACAATTGAGAATATTGTACCTGGATGAGACAGTGGCCGTGGTTGGTATACAGTGGACGGATGCATTGCCTTGCCTTTGGTTGGAAAACTAGTTATTAGCCATATTTTATGTGAAGGGAGCACATGATAAGTAGCCGTTGGCTACGTTTCATCATCACTTGGCTACGTTTCATCATTCAGTTTACTTTTCTTTACTGAAGATGCGCATATTATTGTTGTACCCATTAGCAGAATATGTTGTATTTATTGGCTCTGCATTTTCTCAAGTTTTAGAATATATGGACACTACAGAACTGTGTGAGTTGTGTTTGAGGATTTGAATGTTTCCACCTAAAAGTAGTCAAAAGGTACTGTATTGTAGTATAGTATAGTGGAATATATTACAGTACTGAATGGCATGGTTTAGTGTAGTATATGGTAGTGGTGTAAAGTCTACTCTAGTATAGTGTACATACAGTATAGATATATGATATAGATATATGATGACAATATTATCTTGTCATACCCCAGGTGGCCCGT
>JAOPHQ010001418.1:712500-720000 GCA_030340625.1 Merluccius polli | reverse complement strand
AGTGGGCTTGTGAGTTGGTGGGTTCCTGTCAGTGTGCTTGAGGGACTGTCTGAGTGATCATGAATTCAACTTTTTTTTGCATTTATATGTGTTTTCTATGACAGTGGCGGCCCAAGGTAGCATGCTGGGAAACAAACTAGATTTAGACTCTGCAGCAAGATCCTGTAGCGACATGATAGGGAGGAGGTTGGGATAGAGGGAGAGTGTGGGAAAAACAAGTGTCTGTGTGTGTATGTGTATGTGTGTGTTTGTGTATGTGTGTGTGTGTGTGTGTGGGGGGGGTGTTGTGTGTGGGTTTTTGTGTGGGTTTATGTGTGTGTGTTTGTCTGTGTGTGTGTGTGTGTGTGTGTGTGTGTGTGCGCGCGCGCACGTGTGTGTGTGTGATATTAAATGTGTCTTGGGGACACTGAACTTTAAATCAAAGCTACTTTATTGGGTCAGTGAAATCTCAATCCCCCAACCAGGATGCTCCAAAAACAGAGAAACAAGAAACCCTACCCCCCCCTACTCACACACTACCAAAAAAGTGTTTTCTATTAACTGGGGGTCCTGTTTGATGAGGTGTTTTCATCCTGAGATTGCCCGATCGGAACCGAGGACAAAAGAAAAGTGAATGGTTGGAGTGGCAGTGATGAAAGTCATCTGAACACCTGGTGATTTAGCTGGAGTCGTACGGCAGACCAGCAATGAAGCATTAAGAAGCACTAATGAGGGCCTTTTCTTACCCAGATTAGTAAACAGATCCGAGCCAAGACATGGAGAGATGGAAGTAATGAAGAGAATCAGGAATAATAGGTGTTTATCTAAACTGCAGTTGAGTGAGTTTGAGGCTGAATAAATATGAAAATTACCAGTTACCTCTGTAGAAGAAACACCCAGCTCTTATTGTAGAGGGCAGAGCTTACATTAACACTAACGCATCTCGTCTCTGCACTCACCGTTTTGTGAACATTAACACACAATCAACCCTACTTGTGGATCTTTTCAACTGTATTCTACTATAGTCCTGCTGGTCTGTATATATATATATATATATATATATATATATATATATATATATATATATATATATATTCAACTGTATTTTACAGTCCTAATTAAGCTTTTAGCGCAGGTTCAAACAGGAAGACCTTCCTCCCACTCGGGAGTTGTCATATTGTCCAATGAGTGCTCAAGCCGCTCTGCCACATCATTCTTCAATTTTGTTTTGATTGATTTAACCAATACGTACAATGAAAATGAATGATCCTTATGAACGAAACGCTATATTCCTCCAGCGACCCACATGCACTCATTAGCAGCTCTATATTAAAAGATCTCCAAGAACTGCCTGGAACTGCCAGGGAAACTTTGGTGTTCAAAGAGATGATTTGAAGTTTCCTTTGGGGGGTCAAATCACACTTCGTCAGCAGATGAACATGATGACGGGGAAGGTGTGAAAAACAGGCCACAGGGCTGGCATTCAGCATTGCAGCTCCAAGGTTCTGCTGTGGAGCGAGATGCATCTGTCATTTGCACCAACGTGCTTTGTGTCCATTGTAAGAAAAAAATTACATTTGGGTCAGTGACCTGTATTCAACATAGCCAAAGAACAAAGTCAGAGAAGCAATGAGAGATGCTTGGGTGTGCGTGAATGTGTGTGTGTGCATGCGTGTGTGTGTGTGTGTGTGTGAGAGAGAGAGAGAGAGAGAGAGAGAGAGAGAGAATAGTTTGATGAACCAAAGTAGTAGAGAACTGGCCACATGGGAGTGGACCAGCGAAGACAGACAATAATGGCAAATAGTGAAAAAACTGTGTGGGAAGGAACAGAGAGGGGGGGAGAAGAGAGGGGGATGAAGATGGCAGGGAGAGAACGACAAAGAGGGGGGAGAGAGAGGGTAAGTAAGAATGAAAGGTATTTAGAGAATGGGAGAGAGAGAGACTGCGAGGGAGAAAGTGAGAGAGGGGGAGCCATGAAGAAAGCGGGGCAGAGGAAGAGAAGAATGGAGAGAGAGGCTAGTGGACAATGGAGGGAGAGAGTGGAGATGTGGGTCAGCCGGATGCCCATTGGCACTGGACACATTAATGATCACACTGGTCACATGACACTCCTGTCAATATATGGCTAATGTGTCCTCTACAAGCAGTACCCTTACACACATATGCACATGGACACTCACACATACACACACACACATACATACCTATTTCCAAAAACGCATACACAACAACAACGTACCTACACAAGTGTTTTTGACAAAGACACAATAACTAATGAACAATGGTACAGAGAGAGAGCTAGGCTGTGCAAAGGACTTCATTCAGGCTAACATAAAAACACACAATACACCCACACACACACACAAACATAAACATATACTAACACAGAAACACACACACACACACACACACACACTCACTCACTCACTCACTCACAGACAAGGCCAGTGCTGCATTGCACAGTTCCACAAAGCAAAGTGAAGGTCATGACTGCGGGGTGCCATGCTGCTCTGACAAAGCAAGGACGGCCCATGGATACATGCCCAGAGTCCCGCCCTCCCTGCTCCACCCTTCTCCAAGAGACACTTCTCTCAGAGGCCTCGTCTTTGGACAAACATAGGGTGTCACTCATTACATTACAATTATGGGTCTGCTCTTTTTATCTACCAGGGTGCGGGTAGCAGACTGAACTAGTGACGATATCACACACTGACCATGGACCATGTGACCTGGTACATAAAAGTAGCAGACTCATAATTAGTGTTATGAGCCACTAAGAGTTACTACTGTATAAGACTGTTTTGTTGGGAGTGGGAGGGGGATACACATTAGGACGTCCGGATTATTAAAATGAAAAGCAGCTTTTCATTTCAAAGAAATCCCCCCAGGATTAAATATGATGAGCGTCTGTCACAGGCTCAAATAAGCAGCGCCAGCGTGTCTTTGTTGTGGGGCAGCCTATGCGAATACTGGGGAAATCCACCCTCAAACACACTCATTACACACACACACACACACACACACACATATTGACTCATACTGACACAGACATCACCTATGCCTCATAGGAAAGAAGATACCTCACCTTGTAACAAACACCCACCAACTCACACATACACACACACACACATGCACACACACATGTACATAAGCAGACTCGGTAACCGTCCAATGACCCGTGTCTTCCATTATACCATTACACTGATATCTCCATCCACCTTACGGTCCGGGTCAGGTTGTTCCACCAGCCAAATGGGCAAGAAGACAGCTGAGAGGAGGAGGTGGGGGGGGAGGGGGTTGTGGTTAGGGTAGACAGGAGGTGAGGGGGACAAGGTAACCAAACCAGGCATCACCCCGAGAACTGAAACGCAATCTCCAAGTACACAGACATAGAGAGAGAGAGAGAGAGAGAGAGAGAGAGAGAGAGAGAGACAAAGAGAAAGAGAGGGAGAGAGTGAGAGAGGGGGGAGAGGGGGAGGGAGGGAGAGATAGACAGACAGATTTTTACATGAAATTTAAATGTTTTAGTTTGACATGTTTGATGTTCTGCTCTGGGGGTGGAGCATATGGTTTTTATTTGCACTATAAATATTGATTTTTTGGGGGGGGAAACATGGTTATATATGGGTATGTTGTATGTGTGCACATGTTATGTGTGTGCGTGTATGTGTGGGTGTGTGTGTGTGTGGTTGTCTTTTTTGTTGTGGATGTAGATGCGTGCCTGCTCTCCTCTCAACCCAGCAGGACAGAGCCACAGTGAAACCTTTGTGGAGGAGATCAAGGAACACAAGAGAATGTGCAAGAGAGAGAGAGAGAGAGAGAGAGAGAGAGAGAGAGAGAGAGAGAGAGAGAGAGAGAGAGAGAGAGAGTACATTTTACATTTGCTCAGAAGTCCCCTCTTGTCTGTCTTTCAGTCTCTAAGCTGTTTACCTGACTAGAGATGATAATATGACTCTGGGGAAAAACTCCACACTTTGCATTGTTTCTGTCTCAAGTTCTCTTGCAGAATGGCACAGGAATTTCACAATGGCAATCCCACACGTCAACACACACAGGCAGACGGACGAGTCCAAACACGGACCCCCACCAGACATGATCTTATGGGCTTCACACAGGCTAGACACGCCTCTTGTCCCATGCCTGAGTGTGTTCATAATGGCAGATTATTACATTCCTTAAACACACACACACAAACCGCTAACACACACGCGCACCGCTAACCGACTAATTACGGTTAAGAATAAGATGACACACCAGCGCCAGGCACTTACATTACAATCATCTAACGTTCCCCCGGATCAAATGGCATACACACAGAGACGGCTGCCCTAGTCTCACACACACACACACACACACACACACACACACACACACACACACACACACACACACACACACACACACACACACACACATGCTGACAAGTATTCTCTCTTGCATCTATCTCACACACTCAAGTTCTGACACATATAACTGAGATGCATTTAGTTTATTTTCTCTCCTGGTTGGGCTTCTAGTCTGTATTGTGCAGCATCTGCCTGCCAGCATTACCTTAATGACCATCTGTGGGCTGAGCAATTTCAACCCTGTGTTGCCAAACAAAGGTGCTCTTCTTATTAGCAGAAGACAGGATTTTTTGGTGGCTTAAGGCAGATGACTGGTTTCATTGTGCGCCCACAAAGAGCGATCTTGAAAGCTTTTAGTGGGCTGGAATTGGGTTTTGTTATGTTTAAGTTCCTAAATTGAGATGAAATTGAATTGAATTAAGTGGAATTACACTGATTGAAATTGAATTGAGTTTTAAAAAAAACTAAAGAAAGAGACTTTTGCAGGATCGAGTGGAAGATGTTGGACTCCATTGAAAGCGAGTGAATGGCAGTGAAGTGAAGCATGGAGAGGTTAAGCACGGCCTCTTGGCAGATGGTGTCCTGTGGTATCAGCCGCTCTGAGCTGCGTTTGATTATAGCGAACAGGGCCTGACATCGTTAGCTTTGTCTGGTTAGGTTAGCGCACGTTAGCTTGACTTACCACACACACACAACACACCTCTGCCCTGTCTACTCACTTGGATAGCTCACCGTCATTCATTGAGAAAACACTTCCAGTTTGAATCCCCTCCCCCCCCCCTCTCCTCTCTCTGTCTCTCTTCCTTTCTCTATGTCTCAGACCTGCCTTCCTCTCCATCTCTGTCTATCATTCGTCTACACAGTCTCTCGCCCCCCTTTTCTGTTGTAAAATCCTCATTATAATGTATCTCATCCTCCCTTTCCCTATCAATTCAAATAGTATATAGTCATGGGGTTTTTTTTGTAAAGCTTTTTAACTTTTATTATCCCTTTTACAGTATTTTCTTTTCAATGTCCCTTAAGACAGTCTTTTTAACATCTTTATCCCCCCTCCCCACACTTCGATATTATAAACATAGTTTAAATCATATTCTCTTATTTTAAGATAACAGGAAGAGCTACAGGGCATGGGGCATAAATATTTAAGGTGTGCGATAGGGATCCAGGAAACCATTTTGCTATTGAGGAATCAGAGCACACTTTTTTCCACAGATATCAGCATTTTACATCTCGCACATGAGTGCAGAAGAGCAGTCCTGGTAGAGCGCTGAAGTCCACAGCCAATGGTTTTGCCCGCAGGCTAAGTGTAGCCATCTGTTTTAGAGCTGGCAGAAGAAAAAAAAAGATCAATCTGAAGATCGGGAGAGAGATAGAAGGAGGGGAGAGGAATGGGGATGAGCAATGGAGAGAGAGAGAGAGAGAGAGAGAGACAGAGAGAGAGAGAGAGAGAGAGAGAGAGAGAGAGAGAGAGAGAGAGAGAGAGAGAGAGAGAGAGGGAGGGAAAAGAAACTGGGGGATATGAATAAATAAATGGAGAAATGAAGGGGTGGTGTGGGAGGAGGAGGAGGAGGAGGAGGAGGAGGAGGAGGAGGAGGAGGAGGAGGAGGAGGAGGAGGAGGAGGAGGAGGAGGAAGAAGAAAAAAGGTCAGAAGGTAGGGAGGAGAGGTAGATGATGAAAAGGAGAGAAGCAGAAGTTCAGCTTTAAAGGAAACATGGGGTACCGGAAGAGGTTGGAGGTGTAGCCTGTGTGAGGAGAGTATGACGCTAGCAGGCAGCAGTGGGAGAAAGACACGTTAGCATCAAGGGCCCCAGGAAGAAAAGAGCAAAGCAGTCTGGGAGTTGCGGTGGGGCGCTACGGGGGAGCCAGCGATGATCTTTATGGTTATTTAAGGGACTTATGTGTATTTTTATTTGTGCGTGATGTGTGTGCTTTCCTGTGTGTGTGTGTGTGTGTGTGTGTGTGTGTGTGTGTGTGTGTGTGCATACCTTCCCACGGTCTTATCTGAGGTTACGGAAATCTGAGTGGGCAGGCCTCCGCCTGTAGTGATGCTCCATACCTTCCCACTGACCCACGTCTGTGTGTGTGTGTGTGATCACCACTCATCACTACTTGTCTGTGCATGTCATGAACAAACCAGATAAGAGACAGCTACCTACGCATCCATGCACTTAGGCGACACGCACACACACACACCTGCACGTGTGTGTGTGTGTGAGCAAGGAATGACAAGTTGTCTGCCAAACCATTACAAACAAAGCCCCAGGCGCCTTCAAATAGCACCATTAAAATAGTTCTGACCTGCTTGACACTAACACTCACAGATGAACTCCAAAGACACACACACATACACACAAACACACACACACACACATATATACAAACATTTAGATTTGAAATGCTTTCTGACATGTTCTTATCACATCCTATAATTCAGTCCAACCAGCATTCTGATCTCATCTCATGTGTCATCCGTTACAATGTTAGGAGGAAAATTATAGAATCTGATTTGTCATGTTGAAAGTAACAATCAATTGCTAAGAATTGGGATTTCCTCTGCAACACAAAGATAATTGTCTAGTTATCGTTGTAGAGTTGTATCAAAAATGTAAATAAACAAAGAATAGAGAGTCAATAATAAGTCACTGATTAGTACCGTTACAATGTCAAAGACGATCTTTAAAAGTAGCTCTCTGAGATGCTCTACAGCTGGAGGTATCACTATGTTCCCTGACATGAAGCTAATCCACTGCAGAATATGTATAGTGGTAAATGCTACATATACATCAGACGACATGAATACAACCTCATGGTCTCAAAAGGAGCCCAGGTGTATTCATGGTGGCTTCTGAGTAATATGCGGTGGTATGGACAGAACTCCTCTTTTGTTGTTCGCTGAGCTGCGGTGAAGAAACAGAGCCTCTCTCTGCACTGCCTCCCTTCATTTGTATCTCTTCATTTCACCCACACTTGGGCATGAAGGTTATAGGTTAGCAGTTGGAGATACAATGACACCCGATCTAGTACTGACAAATATAGAGAACACATAAGTACACATTTTTACATCAAACTCATAAAAAATGGCCAATTACTGCCTGGAAGCGTGTTACCATGGGGATGATATGACAGTAGCCTAATTGGATGGATAAAAAAAGATCAGTACAAGGACAACATGAT
>JAOPHQ010001418.1:697500-707500 GCA_030340625.1 Merluccius polli | reverse complement strand
CTTCTTTTCCTTCACATATGCCCTGCTATTCTCAAGTATGCTACACCCACCTCCCTATCTCTCTCTCTCTCTCTCTCTCTCTCTCGTTCTCTCTCGCTGTCCCTGGTCTTCTCCTTCCTCTCTCCCTCTCTCTGCAGTGCAGCAGAGTGATTATCATTCCTCTCACAGTCGGGCCGATAGTCAGATACTGCTGAGCAGCACTCCACATCACCTGCTCCTAGAGGGGGCTAGAGGGAGAGAGAGGGAGAGAGAGAGAGAGAGGGAGAGAGAGAGAGAGAGAGAGAGAGAGAGAGAGAGAGGGGGGGGGGGGGGGGGGGGGGGGGAGGTTGGTGTGCAAGGAGAGAAAAAGGTGTAGAGATATGGGGAGAGGAGGCAAAAAAAAAAGTGTGGGATGTATTGCAACGGCAAAAGTACCCGACTAGGCAAGAATGGAAGGAGGGAGGGGAGGGAATGAGACACTGGGATAGAGGAAGGGAGGGAGGGAACAGGAAGGGAGGGAGAGAGAGAGAGAGAGAGGGAGAGGTATACAGTAGAGGGTGGATTGCTTTTACTGCAGAGGTGGTCCCACTGCAGTGTATGTGTGTGTGTGTGTGTGTGTGTGTGTGTGTGTGTGTGTGTGTGTGTGTGTGTGTGTGTGTGTGTGTGTGTGTGTGTGTGTATCTGTGTGTTATTGGTGCTTTTTTTGCGTTCACGTAAAGGTAATTTTGCTAGCTAGTTTGTGCTTGTGTGTGCATCCATGTGTGTGTGTGTGTGTGTGTGTGTGTGTTTACACACACACACACACACACAGTGAACAGAGTACACCTTGGCTCCTCTCTGTCTGTCTGTCTGTCAGAAAGCTGGATAACTTCCATACAGATTGCTTCACACCTCCGCATGCTGAGTCCCAGCCTGTCTCTTACTCAACGCCGTGTTCGCCAAACTGTTTTCTGAAATTCCCTAAAGGCCGTGGTTTCAACAGAAAACAGAATGCAAAAAAACTACACTTCCCTCAATCCTCAGGCAGCCTTGTGTACTATGATGAACGTTCATAGTGGCTGGGCAGTGTCATGATATGGCTTTGGCGTGGATTTTCTATAAAAAAAAATAACATAAAGCATGAGCAAAATGTTGGTGCTCCTGATTTATTCTACCACCTGAAGACAAAAACATGTTTACGGGGATATGAAGAAAGTAATAGTATATATGAAAAAAAAAAAAAAAAAAAATATATATATATATATATATATATATATATATTAATTCATTCATATTTGTATGAACACACACAAACACTCATGTTTACATATACATGAATGCTTATATATATATATATATATATATATATATATATATATATATATATATATATATATATACGTATATGAATGCTCACATGATGTATCTCTCTTCACTGGACACTAACTACCAGGATGGACCATCAGCATCAGCTCCGTCTTTTTTTGTTGCTTCTCTCATCATCTCTTTATTCATTCATCTGTTTACCACTTTTTACACCATCTGTTTCTTGCCCTCCCCTTACTCTCTCACTGCTCCCTCACAACCTCTCCTCCTCCTCCTCCTCCTCCTCCTCCTCCTCCTCCTCTCCGTCTTCTCCCTTTCAACACCTGTGTGGGCGGGGCCTCAATGTGAAGAACCTGTAAAGGATGCTGGCCCTTCGCTGCACCATAGCCCAGGGAAACACACGCACGTCGCAGCGCGGCGTACAGGTACAAGGTCGAGGCAGCGGCACTTGGTCCATCTCCAAGTCGGGTGGCAAAAAAACCCCAAGGGAAATATGTTGCTGTCAAGCAGGTTGTTTACACCAATCAAAACTATTTTCCACACAGTTCTCATTGGCTGGTTTCTGCTAGCAGAGCGCATCCACCCACTCAGCCGTTCCCCTCTGCCTGCCAACTGTCCTAATGCATCCCTTATAGTACTCTTAGATCCTTCTTCATTAAAGAAAATGTTTAATGAAAAAATCTACACCCAGAGGTTATTGTGTCTCTGTGGTGGAGGTAATCATTTCCGTATGAACGATAAGCCATTTTGATTGTTTGCATTTGTATTGATTGAGGAATTTAAAAAAAAGAGAGAAGAAAATGATGATCCATCCTACGGCTTCATTTGTGATAAGCCCCGTCATCAACCCACTCCTAAATGTCACGCCAGATGCAAATGACATTTGGAGAGGAAACACAAATGATACGTTAGTTTACTGTATCCGCTGCCATGACTTTATGCGTGCGCCGGTGGCTTCATGTTGTAATTTGTTGTGTGTCAGTTTTAACATCAGGAGGTGAATGTTCCCCCAGAACACGAAATCAATGATAATAATATGGTGGAAGGACATCACTTGTAGCCACAAAACTGATATAAACGTAAACTAAGAAGAAAGAAAGAAAGTCATATAAAGTAATATAAAACAATTTATGAGAGTGTATCTACGCAGGCTTGTGTTTTCCCTCCAACGCCAATAAAATTGAGACAAACCTTTCCTCACCACAAGCTTAATCATTAAAACCGCCATGTGTAACAATCTATGCATTTCTCATTAAACACAACAAACTTGGACAATTATAGTAATAATTATATATATATATATATATATATATATATATATATATATATATATAATAAGAAAAGAACAAACATTGTGTTAATATATATATATATATATATATATATATATATATATATATATAATAAGAAAAGAACAAACATTGTGTTAATAAGTTAATCCCTCATTTGTACAGCCCAGACAATCAATACAGATTGTCTGGGCTGTATGCATGTCAATGGGAAGTTGTTCCAGAAAGGCTGTTTCCACAGCAGTTTTAACGCAATATCATATTCAAGCTACTTTTTCAGTGTCTATTGAAGCTATAACAAACAAGCTTATCTGCTGAATTTCATGGAGCCATTTTGCAGCGTTTGTAAAAATAACAGGAGTGGACCAAGAGGTTAAGAGAGGTAATTCAAACTGATTAGTATTAAGTGAAGGATCATCTCCATAATGTGTTCTAGGTGATTGATATGTTACATGTTTGGTTTAATTTTCACATAGAAGCAGCGGTGTAAAAAATAGGTAATGCAGACACTGCAGTCGCATTGGTACCCGCTGTTGCTATTGTCATTAAATTGCTGTTCTTAAAATAATTTGTTGTGGGTGTAAGACTCTCTTTTAGGGGGTGTAAGGGTTTGGGGGGTAAGACTCGCAGTGCGTAGTGTTAGGGATGTAAGACTCGCGGTGCGTAGTGTTAGGGGTGTAAGACTCGCGGTGCGTAGTGTTAGGGGTGTAAGACTCGCGGTGCGTAGTGTTAGGGGTGTAAGACTCGCGGTGCGTAGTGTTAGGGGTGTAAGACTCGCGGTGCGTAGTGTTAGGGGTGTAAGACTCGCGGTGCGTAGTGTTAGGGGTGTAAGACTCGCGGTGCATAGCGTTAGGGGTGTAAGACTCGCGGTGCATAGCGTTAGGGGTGTAAGACTCGCGGTGCATAGCGTTAGGGGTGTAAGACTCGCGGTGCATAGTGTTAGGGGTGTAAGACTTGCAGGTGCGTAGTGTTAGGGGTGTAAGACTCGCGGTGCGTAGTGTTAGGGGTGTAAGACTCGCGGTGCGTAGTGTTAGGGGGGTATTTTCACTTGCGAGAGAGGGTAGGGCCGGTTCCACCAGTGGGCCTGATACCGATTCGTTCCACCAGTGCATAGAAGGTTCACACTTTGTTAAGATGCCATGTTAACTATATCATCACTTCAGATCATCATAAACCAACATATGTTATCACGTTTATTTATTCTAAAGATAAAATATGTAAGTCAATTTGTCATCACGTCGTATTGATTGAGTAAAGTCTATAGCATTTTATACATTCGGAGGATGTGTGTACAAGTAAGAACATTCATAGTATTTATATGTAATGAGTAATATTAAATAATATGTTTGACCAAAGTGAAAGTATAACCTATATTCTGATCTTGCATTAAAACCATGACCCACATTTAGATCTCACTTTTCCCCAAAATCTATAATGCAAATACAAACACCAACACAAACATTTATTTAATGAATGATTTAATTATAGAACAATGTACAGTTGTCAGACATGAATGAAAGAGAGCAGAGAGCCGGAAATGTAGTTTTGAGTCCCTCATCCATGTTTATATGCTGCATCGTGGCCTGTCAATTAATTATGCAGGCAGCAGTGTAGGATGGCATACACATACAAACACATACACACAGAAACAAAAATATCTCTAACACACACACACACACACACACACACACACACACACACACACACACACACACACACACACACACACTCACACACACACACACACACACAAACATATCTCTAACACACAAATGCACACACATAAACATCTCTCAGCCACAGAATACTGTGATATGAACAGATACACAGTATAACAATGATGTCTAAAAACTCTTGCCTTCAACTTGCAAATATTCATATGCAAGTGTTCCACCCATTAGAGGCCAAAATTCACCCTGACACACACAGACACATACACACACACAAACACACACATAAACACCCACCCCCACACGTGTTTTGAATATGCAGACACATGTAGCAAGCAGAGAGGGAGACTGGTAATTAACTAGAGCTCGTTAATTCTCTTTGAACCGACAGCAAGGAGGCTTACACACTAATTACCTTGATGACTGAACTGACCACTACACACACACACACACACACACACACATATACACACACTGGTCCCTGACATATTATGCAGCATTTGACATCTCACACTATGTATTCCTAAAATGCACACTCAGGTGTGAAATCTTTCTCCTCTATCCCTTTCATATCACTTCACTTGCTGTCACAAACACTCAGACACACACACACACAGACACACAGACACACACACACACACACACACACACACACACGCACACACGCACACACACATGGCCTATTCACAATTGAATACACAATCAAACACACACAAGAGAGGGAATATCATTACCCTACACAATGCTGTGTAGATGGATCTCCCATGTCAGTGTTGAACAGTAATGGGCCATGCCGGATTATGGGCAAGAATTTTTATGTCTTCAGTCAACCTCAATTAATATTCCATCAGCCACGAATGTATACGACACACTGGAACCCAGCCAAGTGTGTGTGTGTGTGTGTGTGTGTGTGTGTGTGTTAGTGTGTATTTTATGTATGTGTTTATATTTATGGGGGTGTGTATCAGTGAGATGAGTGATATTTATGGGGGGGTGTTCTGAGAATGACTTAGGTACAGGTGGGAGTGTGTGTTTGTGTGTATCTGTGTGTGTGTGTGAGTGTGTGTTGTGGAGGGGGGAGTCATTGTAGTAGTTGTCAGTGAAATAGATAAGCAAAAATAAACGGAATAGAGAGATTAAAGACAATTGAAGTTTTCAGCCACAAATAACTATTTAGCAGAAGAGGTTGCTCCTCTATTTTTGAGAGGCAATGTGGAGATCAGAATATAAAAAAAGAGTAATTGGTTGAAATAAACCATTACCAAATCTCAGTATCCTCCATTTTCTTCTCTTCCATTATTGAAATTCTGGGCGAGTACACAGCACATCCGTGCTGGGATAGGCGATGACGTTTTGGGATTATGTGGTGTGCTGGCTGGATGGCAGAATGCTAATAACAGCTAATGGATGCTAATAATATTGCAACTCGGACCAGAACATTGCGTGGTGAATGATGTACCGCCGACCCCAATTCATTCTTTGCCGTACCAACCAAAACGTGGAATTAAAACAAGATTAAACCAAGCTCCATCCGGCTTCTGATCTGTCTCACATCCTTGTGGAGGAGAAGACTTCTGCAGCTCTGGGCCACCAACTCAAGTCTCCATCAACTCTAATTAATTATTTCAGTTGAGCCCTCCAATCCCCTTCCTCTACTCTCCATCTGAATCAGCCAAACCAGCAGAGCACTGCGACTATCTTTGGTTTAATACATTTTGTTCTCAAATGAGTGCATGTTGTTCAAACGCTAGATGGCATCATTACTAGATGATAGATAGAATACATCTCTTCGATGCTCCTGAACACATCATCAGGGATGTAACCTGGGGTCATTGGGTGTATTCGGGTCTTTCGTCAGACACCCTCGCCCAGGCGACCTAGCCGAGGTTGATCGAACCCCGACTTGTGTTCAGGTGGCTCCTCCCCATGGACCTCCTCTCCTAATCCAGAGCCACCTCGAGGCTTTCTTCGCTGCCTCTGTGATGTTCTTGATGACTCTTCTGGGCAACTCAAGGCTTTGTACAGCAATTGCCCCTCGCCAGCCAACCTAGCTGGGCATACAGCTTGCCTTAAAGCCCTGGTTGATGCAGTCGATGACCAGCTCTTCGGTCTTCGTCCTCTCCTAGCCGTTGGGCAGCAGCTCTGGATGTGCTCCAACGTCCCCTTGCCTGAGCATTGCGGGCAATCTGCAGATACTACTTTGCCCCAGGTGAAGAGGTTGGATAGGCTGGGCAGGACATTGTACGCTGCCTGGACCAGAAACTTGATCGGCTGCCGGAGAGCAGTCCATGTGATGATCATATGAATCCTAATTTTGTACAAGCAAAGTAGACTGCATTTGTCACTAGTCACACAACAACACTAAACAGAGTATGACTTGTACAACGTGTGTGTATGTGTGTGTGTGTGTTCTTCGTGGTCTGTGGGATCATCAAGAATGTTGACTATTTGTTCAAAACATTATTTATTTGATGAATAAATGCTCCATATACAAAAAAATAAGATGCCTCCTGACCTCCCCAATTTCTAAAGTCACCAGCCTCCACTGATATTTAGCAAGGGTGGCTTCAATTTCTGGCGAGTGTTCTCAAGCTAACAAAAAGAAAAAAAACACCTAAAAATTAAAATGTGTATTTGTTCAGGTATGTTATCAGACTAAAGCAATTATCTTACTTTCGCTCTGCTGTTTTAAACCTCATGTTTTCGCTTGAAGGGCATATCTTCTAATCATAATTAACTTAATACTACAAAATGGGGTTTCACGATCATTTAACTTATCTTTTATTCTGTGAGTATGCGATCAAACAGGATACATGATAATACTGAATAATCTGCTGGTTGCTAGCATAGAGCGCTTTATTGCTTTGAGTAATTTCTTTTGAATCCCCAAGGAAATAGTTTGTTACAATTGCTCTGCTCAAGATATGAAAATAATAATACAGTAGGGAGTATAAATTAAAATAGAAATAAAAATATAGACAAAATAATCACAAAAATAGGAATAAATACAGAAGCCAGAATGGCAGGTCGACAACAGTGATGGATGACAGCTGAATTACAAAGTTCTGCCAAAGCTGGAAGAGAGCACTTTGTGAATGGTCCTGTCAGAACTGGGGAGATAGGGGACGCATGGAGGGTTGGGGGGGGGGGGGGGGTGTAGTAGGGGTTAAATATAGAGACAGTCATGGTGTCAGACAACAACCCCCACTTTGGGAGTGAAGGGGGAGAACACGGTCTCTTCACGAGGTCAAGGGCGCTCCATTGATTGCCGCGGAACAATGGAGTAAATTATAAATAGATGGAGAGAGAGAGAGAATGAGAGAGAGAGAGAGAGAGAGAGAGAGAGAGAGAGAAAGAGAGAGAGAGCTTTGGAGAGAAGAACATTTTCCCATATAATGTGAATAGCGGAGGAGAAGAGAAATTTAATCGGGGAGAAAAATATGAAATAGAGTTATTAGAAGGAAGAGGAATTGGGTTTTTTGATGGTTTTCTTTGGATAGAAAGAGGGGATGGGGGGTTGTGGGAAATTGAATTCGATTGGATCATACAGCTGAACCACACAATGGCCTAACAGGCAGCGATGCTGTGGCGCTGAATACTGTCAATCAGAGACGAGGCTGCATCTGTGAGCTCTGGTTCCTGTTAGCCTATCCCCCGTCGGACACAATCCATTTGTCTTCTTGCATCTCGCTCTACCTCTCTTTCATGCTCTTGCGTTTCACTATCAGTCCTCCCCCCTCCCTTGTCTTTCCCCTCTTTTCCCACCAAACACACACACACGCATGCATTACACTTCCCACACATAAACATAAATCTAGACATAAATATCCCTTCCTGTGTATCTGTGTCTCTTCCATTACCCCTTTTCCACCAACGCAGTTCAAGAGCTGGTTCGAAGCCGGTACCTAATCGCAAACCAGTTCTTCGCGTTTCGACAGCCTGGCTCTCAGCAAGGAAAACTGGTTCCAGAGCGGCACCAACTCTTTGCTGGTCTTGATCCAAGAACCGCTTACATCAGGGGCTGGGGGCCAAACCCTCTCCCCTTTCAAGACTGGACTCAAAACCCACCTGTGTGCTTTCAATCTGGCCTAGCGCCCCCCCCCCCCTCCCAATAGGCACTATATAGGCACGTGTATATAGATGTGTGTGTGAGCATATATATACACAACCCCTCAACAGAAAGGGTTAACCCCAGGACGTACTCTCTCTCTCTCTCTCTCTCTCTCTCTCTCCTCTCTCTCTCTCTCTCTCTCTCTCTCTCTCTCTCTCTCTCTCTCTATCTATCGCTCTCTTTCTCTGTCTCTCTCTCTCCCCCACTTTATCTACAATTTTCTGTCTAACCCTCTCTTTCATGGGAACCTTGTGGAAACAATCGACAAAAATGCCCATTGAAAGTTCCTCCTCCTGCCTAATTAATTTCCCTGTGTGCCTCTGCTCTCACAAACCTCTCCTCTCTCTTCATTAGGTGCAATGTTGAAATGTTCTTTCCTCTCTGGAGTTTTTGAATTTAAAAAAAAATGTAAAAAGAACCAATCATCACCATTACAGCACCGCTGTGGGAGGCACCGCATCCCACCCCCCTCCCCACCACCCCCCCCCCCCCCCCGCACCGCCTCCCACCAGCACCCTACAACCCACACCTCACCTCCTCCCACCAGCACCGTACCACTCAACTCTCAATTTCACCACCACTCACCACAGCCAAAGCTACATTTAAAACAAAAAGTTTTCTGCACTCTGTTTCAGGTTTTTCTTTTTCTTTGATGTTCCCTCTCTCTCTCTCTCTCTCTCTCTCTCTCTCTCTCTCTCTATATATATATATATATATATATATATATATATATATATATATATATATATATATATATATCTGTCTCTCTGGGGTGCCTGTTTTAAGAGAGATCTAAATTGGCGGAGTAATAATTTCCGGGCGCTGGGATTAGAGACTGGGAGGAGGAGATAGGATGGGGGTCCCCCAGGCCTGTACAGTCTTTAAGTCTCTCTGATGCTCTCTCCCCACACGCTGCTTCCTAGGGCCTTGTAACTGCACTGAGGAGGAGGAAGTGGTGGTCTAGTAACTAGACTGAGAATGAGGAGAAGGAGGAGGTCTGGTAACTAGACTGAGAATGAGGAGGAGGAGGAGGAGGAGGAGGAGGAGGAGGAGGAGGAGGAGGAGGAGGAGGAGGAGGAGGAGGAGGAGGAGGAGGAGGAGGTGGTGTTGATTCACAAGGAGGATGGTCTTGAAGCTTGGTTTGTCATGCGTGCCCTTCTCCATTTTGTTCACTTGGTGGGGGGGGGGGGGGGGGGGGTTGTGTGCGATCCCTTGCTGGCATCCTATTCATGTGTCAGATAGTCCACATGTGATGAAGCCATGTGATGAGTAGTGTTCCAGTTACGATTAGTATGTAGTAGTGTACAACTCCTATTATCTATCATACGTATTAGTAGGTGTGCATCTTTAGCTCAACCCAAATATATATCAGACTTATTATTAGGGGTCCTATACGAAGGAATCCTATTGTATTAGTTATTTTTTTATTATTATTATTATTATTAAAAACGTTTTCCTGACAGATCTTGGAAACTACATGGTCACATCAGATTCAAGACGGCGAAGAGATACCATTTTATGTAAAATATATTTAATAATAATAATAATTGATTGGATTTATATAGCGCTTTATTGGAGGTCACTCAAAGCGCTTACATAGTGTGTGTGTGTGTGTGTGGGGGAGATATGACACCTCATCCACTACC
>JAOPHQ010001418.1:690000-692500 GCA_030340625.1 Merluccius polli | reverse complement strand
TCTTATTTATTTACTTACGCCTATAACTTAGCTCCTTGTGGAGTGTGTGTGGTTGATAGCTGGTTTACAGCCTCACCTGACCCAAGTCAGACTGATTAGACTCTGGGGCTGCGTGGGGCTGCACACCAGCTATCAACCACACACTCCACACTCCTATTGCCTCCTCCTCCTCCTCCTCCTCCTCCTCCTCCTCCTCCTCCTCCTCCTCCTCCTCCTCCTCCTCCTCCTCCTCCTCCTCCATCTCACTCCTCCTCCATCTCACTCCTCCTGTTCCATTTTACTCCTCCCAATCCATCTCACTCCTCCTTCATTTCACTCCTGCTCCTCCAACTCACTCCTTCTGCTCCATCTCATTCCTCCTCCTTCATCTCACTCTTCCTCAATCTCACTCCTCCTGCTCCATTTCCCTCCTGCTCCTCCATCTCACTCCTCTTCTCTTGTCTCTTTTCTCCATGTCCAGATGCCAGACAGCTGCCAGATGTTGCTCTGACAGGAAAGTGCACCCGTGAGTGTGACGAGTTCGGACACTCTGACACGTGCTGGATGCCCGTGGTCCGCCCGTCGCCGCGCCAACGCCAGCGCCACGGCAGCGACCCGCCACGGCTCTCCACTTTCGCGCCCGGTGACGACAACAACAACCTCCGCAGCAATGACCAGGAGAGTGACAGCGAGAGTGCGGGCAGTGCGGGCAGTGCGGGCAGTGCGGGCAGCAGCGAGCCCGGCATGGGGGTTGTCGGAACCGGAGGAGGAGGAGGAGGTCAGAGGTTGCCCCTGGCCAACGCAGACCCCCTCGGCACCCTGGGCAGGGGAGACCGCAATCGCAACGTGGGCGACCACAACCGCAACCTCCTGAATCGGAAGATGACCTCTGCGTCTTATGACACGTTCAGCAGCGCCGGCTTTGGCCGGCGGCAGCCAGAGGATGAAGGAGGGGAGGGGCAGACGACCCCCGAGGTGATCCCCCTGACGCGGACGGGAGGAGACTACAAGACCACATCCTGCCTCACCCTGTCCCGTCGCGAGGTGTACCTCTGAAGACACCCCCCCCCCCCCACACACACACACACACACACTGGCTGGTAGATATTACTATGTTCTATGAGACTTCTAGCCCGTGAAAGAGGGTGCTTGGGGGCCCTATTAAATCCGAAAAAACGGATACATGTTCGGTGGAGAGAAAAGAATCGGAAAAAAATCTGTCAAATTAGAACTTTTGTAAGCTTAATAATATTTATATAAACAAAAACGTGAGTTATCAACTCTCAGAAGCACTCTCAGACGATAAGTACTTTCTAACCAGGACTAGTTTGTTTCTTTTTGTATAGCTGCTCAAAGCTAGCTGCCCCATTAACGCGGTGCAAGGAACTGCCTGACCCTCTCATATCGGTATGGAGGACAGTTTAAACCTGAACACAATGCATGCCTACACTCCTGCGATGGAGGGAACTGTGTGAAGAAGAAAAAAAATAAAATAAGAGGCTTTGTGCTATCATCACCCTGATGGACAACATAAAAAGAAAAACATACCAAATGCATTATAACACACCTATATGGAATCAATTGTTTAACATGGAAACAAAACCATTGTGGTCTTAAGCTGCCAACGTGGATGAAAAGAAACCAGTGGCATGGATTGGGATTAGGTTGGTTTTCCAAGATCTAATTCTTACAGATCAAATGCTTTCCGAGTGAACTATTTAAGTTACATCGTGTTATGGATATTAACCTATCAAACAGGAAGTCAAAACTGTCAAATCTGGGAATACCTGCTCTTCCATAACGTAATATCTAATCACCAACCACCAATACAAGCCCAGTAATCTACAAGGTAGTGAAAAAAACACTGATGCCACAAATCAGTTGAAATAGAATCAGTACCATTTTTTTACAGTAGAAATGTGAGTAAAAGCTCATTGAACAGTGTCAGTAGCACCACCGTATTCTGAATATACATATAAAACAATGTTTGAACAACCTTGGAGTACGTCCTCGCCGTTAACAATAGTGCCACACTGTTCCAAAAGTGTGTGGGAGAAAAAAAATACTTTACTGCTTATCTTTTTTGTCTTTTCAGCCAGTTTGTATGTATATGGTGTATATGCATCTACAGTGTGGGTTCCCTGCCTACCTGTCTACCATTACTTATTCCTCCTGGTGCTGAGCCCTCGCTCTAACACAGTATTCTTACAAACACACCCAACGTTCATATAGCTGTATTCTTTCACACCCACACCTAGACACACACACACACACACACACACATTAATCTTCTTGCTTCGGTGGCTGTGTAATACTACGTATATAATAATACATTGGAAATTGAACAGTCACAGACATACACATAAAACACACACTTAGCTCAAGTACCAGTACATTGACTACACATGTATACATATTTTCATATACACTATGTGTGTATGCACTCTTAATCATACTTTTTTACATATTGCCTCTCATAGAAATAGCTGTAGCATTTTGCCTGTTCCCCTCAAGCCAGTAT